>JAWNNK010000866.1:1800000-2096139 GCA_035045065.1 Hirtodrosophila trivittata
TCTTTTGTTTGTTGTCACTGCCGACTGTCCTGACGCATCTTTGTCCTTTCGCTCTGTCTCTAATTAAAAACAAAAAAATAAAAGGGAGAAAAGGCAGCCAAGTGACCGCACTAATTAGCCTCAAAGCAGGCACATTTGGTATGCCGCCTGTCCCGGCATGCTTTTGATTTGAAAAAGATTTGCGCAATCCTTAAAAAACAGAGAGAAAAGTTCGGGTGTTATTAGCTTCATCCTGGAAGGAGATGCCGCTGCTGCAATTCATCCAATAATTACACAGGACATTCTGTTCTAAGCTGTCTTCTCATCCTGTTCCTGTTACTGTCAGCTGGGCAGGAGGAGGGAGGGGGGAGGAACAACAATTCTGTAAACATGTCACATGCAACCGAATCAATTTTCGCATCAATTCGTGGCCATTGTGTGAAATGAAATGACAACTCCACATCCAACTTCACAAGCAACTGCAACTGCAACTGGAAGTCCAAGTCCGAGTCGAAATCTTTGCGATGTTGACTCTGCCTGGTTAGGTCAGGGCAGGACATGAGAAAGTTGAGAGCAATTCAGCTACGAGGATAGCATTTAAAAACTAAACCACAAAGCTCGCTTCGCCTTGGCTTCGCATCAAATGTCTCAAAAGACAAAAATGCACTGAAAACAAAATTGGATATACTTCCATGTTTCCATTTCTCAATTTGCAGTCAGTGGCGCATCTCAAAGGGGTTCCTCAAGTGGATCTTCTCATTCATATAACAAAGATATCCATATCCTTCGCAATAGTTTAAGTTACCTTCGAATGTTTTTAAAACCAAACAAATGACGTGAGATGACGAGGTTAAGCGAAACGAATATGAGTTGAGATATTTCAGCCTGTAAATCAATAACTCAATGAATAATTCATATGAGAGCCTTGTCTTAACAAATATGAAGAGTTCAAGGGTTCAGAGCACCCTCCTCGAGCTACGCCCCTCTCTCGCTCTGTCAGGGATGAGGATAACAAGTTCTATCGCCATTTCAGCTGCTGTTTCTGATGATGCAAGGATGACGCTGATGGCTTCACTTGGCTTTAGCTCTGTTTCTGTTGCTGTCTCGGGGTCTGGCTGTGGCTGTGGCTCTGGCCAGTGCGATGCAAGTTCTTGTCGACTGTAATTAAAAGCGATGCACTAAACATATGTGAAGCGGAATACTCTTAGAGGGGAATCGGGGGAGAAGGGGAGGACAACTGAAAGTGTACTTGTTTGCACACATCGAAATTGCGCAGACACTTGATGACAATTTCAGTTAAAAGAAAACTGGTTACAGCACATTTTTATACCAACGCAATGGAATTGCTAACTGGAGACTCTGTGGAGGAGGGCCAGAGCAATGAAGCGATTGAGGGGGAGGATGAGTGGGAGGGAAAGCGATGAGCTTGAGAACATTTTAATCAATGTGTATGTAGTCCTTTACCTTCTGAGCTGAGCTGAGCTCAAAGGAAGACGAATAACTTTTGACCGGTCGCGTCGTTTGCTGTGTCTGCGTCTTTGGCTCGAAATTAGCAATGGCAAATAGAAATCACAGATGGACAAGGACAATAATGTCGGCAGGGTCCTGCAAACGTTTGCTTTCCACCTAATGACAGAGCTGCCTCCCTCCCTCCCTGCCTCCCTGCCTCCCTGCCTCCCTCGGCCACAAGTCGAAAGTACGTGTGAAGGTTCGAACAACCAAAAGAATCGAAATCAATTAGCCAATTGCACTCGAAGATGCCCATCGCCTTTTAACTTTGACTTTGACACAAGCCCTGGCGATGTGTTACCCATACCCTTTCCAAGACTCTGTCCAGCTGCCGCTGCTGAGTTTAGCAATTGTTATGTGGACCGTCTGGTGCTTTGAACCGAGGGTTGCGACACCACAGGACATGACACACAGAATGTGAATGAGAACGTGATGTAGACAGGACCACAACAATTGAGGTGATTGTATGCGAGTTCCTTCGCTTATCGATGCAAGGATGAGTTCACGCATGGACGGGTGACAACGGCTACGGCTACTGGTTTTGTTTAGTTTTGAAAGGCTATCATAGCCCTCGGCTATCTGAGGTCTTTAATGCGTCTTGCCAGGCAGTCAGTCAGCCAGTCAGCCAGCCAGCCAGCCAGCCAGCCAGCCAGCCGGGCTCCACGTTGACCGAGCTCTTGACCAAATTGGATGCAACTTTTATGCAGAATTGGAGCACAAACAAAAACCACAACAGGCGGTTGAAAAGTGTGCTTGAATTATTGATGAATACGTCCCAACTGGATTGAGTCCAGCTGAAATCACTCATGGCCAAAAACTACCCAAAAAATAAGACAGAGAGAGCGACAGAGAGGGAGGGAGATATAAAGGCTTACATGAAAGGATTCGTGTAGAGTCCTTCGAGGTACGGCTCCAGTGAATGGGAATGGATAATGTATTGCACATCATCATGAACAATGATTTCATGATTTTGTTTTTGCTTTTCCTTTTGTTCTTTACACTTCCAGTTCCATTTTCACTCTGGTCAAGCCAGGACGCGACGCGGCCCGAGGGAGGCTTCTTTGGGCATTCTACTAATGGGTCAACCGTCACTCGAAGGGACGTCAAAGTGTCTGTAAATCACCCACAAAACAAAAACAAAAACAAAAGCAACAAAAAAACCCCCAAAAAACACAAACCGTAAAACAAAACCAACGCCTGACAATGGACAATCCAGTTTGAGGTTGAGCCGTAGCTTGAGGTGAGAGTTGGATGCCACTGGACAGAAGCAGCAGCACCACCACCACCACCACCAACAACAACAACAAATATATCATGACTAGTCCAGGGAGTAAGGGCATTGGACCAGTGTGCACCAATCTCACCTCTTTCCTATTACGTTTTTTTCTTCGCTTTTTTGGCTATCCTATCTGCCCGACCCCTATACAATTTCGCTGTGCATCTAATAAAGAAGGAAAGCACGTAAATTACTCTCAAAGGTATAATTTAGTTGCTCACTTGTTATAGCTCCTGTTGGTGTCCTTCTGTAAAGTTTCAGCTTTTGATATCCCATTGCATCAAACACTGTGACAGGACACTACGATTCTAAATGGAAAGCCTTGGAAAAGTCTCTTATTGGGTTGAACCCATTAACAGGGCTGGATCAAAAGCTGTCAGTCAAAGAGGGAGAGAAAATACATACTTATGGGATAGAATTGAACCTTAGAACTCTGATCAAAAGTGAGCAGGACATCGTTGAAAAGGGTGTAAATTATGGTGAAAGATAGTAAACACATCGCTGATGTTTCTTCCGACTTCTCTACCCATTGATTAGGTGAAAGAACTCCCAGGGGAATATATGAAAAGTGATCTCTCTATTATGATTATTATAGGAGCAAGTCTTTGGCTTAAAGGGTGTAAATTATGGTGAAAGAAAGTAAACACATCGCTGATGTTTCTTCCGACTTCTCTACCCATTGATTAGGTGAAAGAACTCCCAGAGGAATATATGAAAAGTGATCTCTCTATTATGATTATTATAGGAGCAAGTGATATGTCTGTAAGTGTTCAGTCCAGGACAGTCCTTGGCTTAAGTTACATCCATTGCTGAACTAATCACCACGTCGAGATTTGGCCCAGGCAACTACTTAGCATGCCAACAAATATTAAAAGCCAAAAGTAATATTCATTAAAATGGCGATAAAAGTGCCCCAACTTGATGCAGAAGTGTTTCGTTTTTTTGCTTTCTTTTTTTAACCCCCACAAATTCAATTCATTGCTCGTCAAAGGGTTGGGTTAAGTCTGCAGCCTAGAGACGGGTGGATGGAGATGGGAGAAGGAGTTCGGAGTGGAAGTTTGGGCCTAGACGATGAACCGGCAACGTTGTCGTTAGCCGCTTCGAGTCCGACATTGAGTTGACTGTGTGAACATTTCATTTTAATGTGGCGACTAGCCGTAACCCGTAGGTACCCCCAGTACCCAGTACCCCAATCAACTCATCCGCATCCACATCCTAACCCACCCACGCAGGGAGTCTCCACTAGCCATGTGAGATGAAGCTTGGCTGGCAGTTGGCTGCCCGTTGCTTCTTCATATTTCGTACTTGAAACGTAATTACTTTAGAAAATAATCGTTAAAAGTAATGGTCTGTATCAAATATATTAAAATATAACGCAACGATGGCGATGGCGACGAGGACAACGACGGAGGACGAATCCAGAGTCCGGCGTTGAATGCTGCTGCCAGTTGGCAACGTCAGCAGCAGGCGGCGTAGGAAGATGGCGAGGATCTCTCTCTGGGCATTTGCACTCGTCATGTCAGGAGTCGTCAAAGCGCGCAGCATTTGTACGTCAAACGAAAGGAGTCCCGGCCAGAGGCTGAGGCGGGGCTGGGGCAGGATGGGAGCGCCATAACGCTCCATTGGTTGCCATTTGCCCGACTCAAGTTGGGACTTGGCCATCAGTTGAAATGAGTTTTTATCAACGTCTGTCCGGCTGTCCGTCCGACTGTCTGTCTGGACTATCACAGTCGCATCTGGCTCTGACTCCGACCCTGACTCCGAGTCTGGCTGGGAACACATTAGTGAGGAAAATTTTATTGCACCTCTGCTCCTCTATGCTATAATATAATATAATTCTCACTTCGCTCGCGTCGTTGACATTAAATAAAAAATAAAAAGAAAACACAATTCGCGTTTGGCATTTCTGTTGCAAGGATAGTTTGTTCTCTGTGTGTGTATTTTTTTTAACTAAGACATCAGTTTCATAATGCATAAGGCAATCCTGGTCCTGGCAGAACCTGTGCCTCCCAGTCCTAGTCCCAGACCAGGTCCAGCCCAAAGTCCAAGTCCAATGCCCATTCCTATGGCCTTCCCTCTTTCGATTGCCTTTGCTGTGGCACCACTGCTGCTTGCTGGCCTTTTATATGTTAAATTTAATTTCTTTTGTTTCGTTACTCGCACGTCATTTGCAAAATGAAATTATTACAAAATGTTTTTCTCGCTTTTGCCATGTTGCCTCATTTCGGTTGGTGTTTTCTTGAAGTTTTGCCCCGGGTTTCGGTTTCGGTTTGGGTTTGGGTTTGGGTTTGAGTTCTGTATTTGGATTTGCTTTTCATTTCTGCGCATTTTTCCATTTCTTGACTTCATCTTAACGCAACGATTCCCGCGGGCATATCATCTGCTCCATCATCGGGGCAGGGCAAGAGGATCCCATTTAATGTTTATCTCTTTTGTCCTCCCCCTCCATCTCTCTCTCTCTCTCTCTTCTCTCTCCCTCCCTCCTCTATTTCAAACATTTCTTTTCATTTGCCTTTTGTTTTTGGATTTCTTAATCATTTTTGAGTGTCTTAATTTAACTTGTATACTCAGCTTTTAATTTCGTGTATGTCCGTTGTCTGGTGTGTGTGTGTGTGTGTGTGTGTGTGTGTGTGTGTGTGTGTGTGTGTGTGTGTGTGTGTGTGTGTGCAGCTGACTCCTTAACTGGCCCTGATAGTATCATTAGCATTTTCACAGTTTCCACCCGCCGTCATTTTCCGTGGATGCGAATTATTCTTAAAGCAAGCGCAAAAGTAGCTAAAAATCTAATTTCCAATCTTTAAATTTATGCAAAATCTTGAATAGCAGAAAGATATGAATAGAATCCTTAAGGATCTTTTGTGTATAAGGAAGATCTGAGTCCTTGTTCAACTCCAACCTAATTGACAAGGAATTTCCTTTCTGATAAAAGATTGTTATAGTTGTAGGTTCATCTTTAGCTTCTCGCTTGTGGCACAGATTCTTTGGATAGATAAATTGACAATAGATAATCCTGCGATCTGGAAGGATCATTAGTTGTGATAAGCTTACCCCACGTAAGTACATTGTAATCCCTAACAATGCGATTACCTGTGGCACCTTCGACTATTGTCATAAGTCCGGCTAACAATTTGCACAGCAATCGCAACAGAACTCAGAGCTCTCTGTGGGCTGGTATTAATTTCAATCATAATATCACCTCCTGCTCCTGCTAAGCCAGTTGTCGGCTGTGAGGGATACACACACAAACACAAACACACACACACACACAGGCACAACAAAAAGGTGACAAATGACATAGTCGACTCAAAGTAATTTCTTTCAATTAGGATGCTGCGCATGCGCTGTCCGAGATCCGTGGCATCGACTGCATCTACTGCATCCACTTTTGTTGCCGTTGACATTGACATAGCGCGCATGTGCAACACTCTCTCTCCCTCTTTACTTTGCTGCTGCCATCTCGCTCACACGAATCAAATCGAGCATCGTGTCAGTTATTAATGTTGCACATTTTGTGGCTTAATGGCTAATTCAAGAGTTGACAGATGTGCGTAATTTATTCGCGTTTCTCTTTTACCTCAGCTCAATTCTCCAGCCAAGCGACCCAATGGAGCATCTGCGTCAGCGGCGTGTCGTCAGGCCCCGCTGCTGATCCTTCACGCCGGACATGCCTCGGCAAGCCTGCACCCCGATGCCGGCCACTTGATAAACGATCCTCGCATTGTGGTGTTGAAAAATGTTGGCTAAAAATATGATGAGGCCATCACGATGGCGGCCATTGATAAGCCAAAAGACACCATCTATAACCAACAGCTAAGAAAACACTTTAAGCCAAAGATTGCTAACGCTCCAACTCTCTGACAAACGGCTTTACATTTGGATCTAAAGAGATCTCTTGGGAATCCCCTACACAGTTCTTTGTTAGATGAAACTGAAAGCCTATTCATATTTTACACTTATCTTATAGTTAAACCTAACTCATCTATAGATATATATACCTACTCCTGACTATAGTCGAGCTGATATCAAGTAGAAGTGCATTGAAATGCAATTCAATGTGAAACATTGTAGCCGCAGATAAATCAGCACACGGACAACACATCAGCCAAATTGTCGATATGACAATCAAAACTGTTTGAAACCCGAAATGAAGCAGGACAGGAGAGAGGAGGGAGGAGAGGAGTGTGGAGAGGAGTGTGGAGCGTGTTGGATGGAGGGGAGGACAGGAAGTGACAATCACAGCGGTGGCAACGCTTTGTGGTCACACAAATTGCCAGCGATGGTCACAAATCGTCAACAACAGCAGCAACAACGGCGACAATGCAAATTGCTTAGATTTGCGTTGGACCACAAAGCGTCCCGACATGGTCGGACACCTGACCAGAGAGCCAGCCAGTGTGGCAGCAGGTAGAAGCCAGCAGGCAGAGGCAGAAGGAGTAGCGGCAATCATCAGGCAGCGACTGGTGTTGAAGGATTCACGATGTGACAGTGTCCGTCCTTTGACATGCGACATAATGTTGCTGCTCGCCTGGTTGACTGCTGCTGATGGAGGCACCAACAGCAACAGCAATAGCCACCACACTAACATCAGCAACAGCTAGACAAAAACTACACACACACACACACACAGACACACACACACACAGACACACACATATGCAGTAGCTTACGGGTAGAGCTCAAACTGTTGTTGACAGCGACAGCAACAAGCACAACAGCAGCAACAATGTCGGCAATAAACTTGAAGTTGACAATTGTAAAAAGTGAGGCACAAACGTATGTGAACAAACCTCTTTGCCTCAACGACAACAATCATCAAACAACTGAAATGTTAGAAGCAACATCAACAACAACAACAACAACAACAACAACAACAACAACAGCAGCAGCAGCAATCATAAAATCAACAACTATGAAATTCATCACCGGCAACAGCCGCTCAGTGAAAGCCGCTCGTTGACACTTCCGCCACATGCTGAAACTGGAGTCAGTGGATCAGCAACAGCAGCAGCAGCAGCAGCAGTTGTTGTCGTCGTCGTCGTCGCACAATCGCCAGCAGCAACAACAGCAGCATCATCATTCACGGCAGCAACGGCGACGGGTAAGTGAAATTAATTGCATTGTTTTTGGCCAATGAATTCCTAGTTGCCAGTTTTTGTTTTCGGCTTAAACGCCTTGACGCCTTTTTGCCACATAACAACAACAACAACAGCAACAACAGCAACATGTACAGCAGCAACAGCATAAACAAAACACACACAACAACGGCCACAGCGCGTTACCCTCTAAAATCCCAAGCTTGTGTGCCTCTACAGTTCATCACACGTGATTGCCGCAGTATGTTGCAAGCATTTGAACAGCGCACAGTGGTGCCACATAAACCAAAAAAGATTCTTAACTAAGTTAGAGAAACTAACAGAATAAAATTGAGATGAAGAATGGAAGTTCTATCTTCCAATCTTCTTCCTCGCAACATTGTTTCTTATATACAGATATATTGTTTGTATATTGCCGATTGTTATACGATAGTTTGACGATAGTTTCAAGATATATATTAAAAAGGAACTGTGAAGAGGGAAACTCAACCCAAACCCGATCAGTTCCTCATTGGAAGTCTAATCGAACATCAGATGTTGGTTAAGTAAGCTCCTAATCTTGGCATATAACCATAACTATTCCAAGGAAATGAATCCTATCCCTATTTAGTCTTATATATCCCTAAAACTAACCAAGTCGTGTCCTGATTCTTCTTTCCCAATTCATAGTTTTTCCCAATTTTGTTTTTCATCTCTTTTGAAACGGATTTGGAGCCAGTGTGCGGCAATTTGAATGTGTTTAGAGCTGCTCGGTCTGGTGCCTGTGACGCCAATGGCATCCTCATTCCTACCTACGCACACAACGCCACACGGAATCCGCCATGGATGAAGAGGAACAGCCAGAGCCTGAATCGTCCTCTTCGTTGTCCTCGTCCCAGTCGCAGTCACCATCAGTTTATCGCGCTGCTCTAGTTAGTTACCATCATCAACATGTTGACATGTCTATGACTGCATATATTGTGTGTGTGTGTGTGTGTGTTGGTGTGTGTGTGTGAGGGGTGTCTGTGTGTGTGTTGTTGCTGGAACGCGCTAACCAAGCTCAACAGCGTTTATCACTCATGCTTATGGTCTTGTTTTTGCGGTGATATATCACACTTGACACTCATTCATTCAGTTTTAGAGTTTAGTGTTTTGGGCTCGTACTCGTATCTCCCATAACTGGCGTAACCCTGTCCCGTAGCTCCCTGTGACCAGACCAGTAGCAGCTGTCTGCTTAGAAACGCTTCCATTTGAATTTCATCACTTTTGAAGCAACGCGAAGGCAGCTCATACAAAAGACATCCTACTCCTCTCCGCGGAGGACCTACCCAGCTCAGGATTTAGCTCTGTCTCTGGCATAGTTAACGCGCCGCAACTATCCCCGGCATGTGGGGCCACCCTGTGTGTTACACCCTGTGCCCAGCATCCATCCACCCACCATTAGCCTGGCATTGGTGTCTCTGTGATATTTCGGCTTGATGAATGCTTCTTCATAGTCGTCACTACTCATTCTCATCATCGCCGTCCTCATCCTCATCCGCACTCTCATTGCCATCTCCATCGTCAGTGTCCTTGTTGCCATTGTTGTTGTTGTTGTCCTGTGTGCTGACTGCCTGTTAATTTGTGCGCACAGGGAAGAGGGACAGGAGACTTGTCTAGTGTGTAGGGCTGGCAATTCATCCATCCACTCGCATCACTCACATGCATTTCGACACTGTTTTTGGGATATTTGTCCTTTTGTTGTTGTTGCTGTTGTTGTTGGTGTTGTTGCTGGCTTGTGTTTGTTTTTCAATTGCTCCACAAATGTTTATGCAGATGAATTGTATTTTGAGTTTTGTTTTTGTCTGACTGTGGATACAGCTAGTAAGAGGGACTGAAAGAGAGGGAGAGAGGAGGGGGGAATGAGTTGTCGTAGTATGTGAAAGGACTGCAGCTTGGTCCTTTTGCCGTTTGATGAATGTGGCAAATGTTTGCTAAGCTTTCCATAATGTGACTATAAGTTGTGGGCTCCAACAACGTCAATGGGATGATGGAAAATTGTCTGGATATCGATCCAGCATGAAGATATACTAATAAATGAACTTATAGACAAGAGAAGGAGAGGAGTTTGAGGGGCAAATGAGAAAATCCTTTAATTGGTCTGAAAAGGAGTCTAAACCTGTAAGTGGATATTGCAATACACAAAGTGAGCCTCAGGTAGGTTAACTGACCTTCCAATAAAGTTTCCGTCCCAAGAACTTCAAAGGACCAACAACTAAGTTAGTCTTCAGAGGAAAAAGAGAAAACATCATGGATAATTTTTAGGGACTTTCCGAACTTTGTTCCCTAATACTTTGGGCTATCCAATAAAAGACTTTAGTGATAAACTGAAGAGTAAAAAAGATATATGCTACGTTAAGTAAGGTTCAAATGGATGATAGATCTTTGGCAATACAACAGCACCAGGATAATCGGGAAACAAGAGACTCCTCTTGGGTCAAGTGCAAATGAAATGTAAATGAACTTTTCAGGACTCCCTCGTATAATAATAGATAAAATATACTCTTTAGAAATCTAATATTATTATTATTAGTAGGCAAACAGGTTCAAACCGATAAATAAGATTAAAGCTCAATCGTTTATCGGCAAGTGAAGCAATTTGTTATCGAAAGTAAACAATTTAAACCTCCCGGATGAATGGGTTTCCCTTCGTTGAATTCCCTTGGGAGTTCACAGAGCAACGCGCCTATATATCTACCATTTAATAGGGGGTTTCCTTTCCCTCTATTTGTATGTCTGCAAGTTTATCTTATGGGAAATTAATTGCAATCTGCGCAACAGGAAAATCAACAACCTGCGGCTGTGAATATTTACCATAGAAAACGAAAAAAAAACGAATGCTGACAGTTGCTTTGCCACAACTCATAAACATTTGCAGGAAAATTCGGTAAAAATATATGGAAAATGTTGCATGAAAATTTATTTAAAACTTTTTGCAGCATTTGATGTGTAATTGTAATTGCAACAGGAGGGTTGAGTTGGGTGGGGGAGGGTGGGAATCATTCGGAAAATGCCATTCAAATATGAAGTTGTTGCCGGGCTCAATGTATCTGCAACTCATGGATGCCAGTTGCAAGTTGTTGTTATTGTTGTGAGTTGTATCTGCAACTCTGCTGCAATGGATGGTGTCTAAATTTAACGGCAACAACAAAACAAAACACAAACCGAAAAAAAAGTTGCTCGCAAAACAAATGTTTTTGACGCATTTTTCGTAACGGCTGCGTGGCGTGTAGCGTGGGTGATTGGGGCATGCGGCATGGGCATGGGTGGGGGGCGTGGCTGGCGCCAAGCATTTGCAGTTTTTATGACGTTGCGTCGCCGTCGCCGTTGCCGCCGCCATCAGAGTCGCCGCGACGGCGACGGCGTCAACGTCTGACGCGTCCGTCACCGCAAAGGTGTCAGAAAATTGCATCCAGCAATTTCAGCCATTTGACAGATGGACATGAGACGAAATGGAATGAAAAGCCAATGGAACGGGACGAGGCGGGACGGGAGGCAGCGGAACAGCGTGTGATAAAATCGTGTGTCAATTCGATTTTTGACGTTAACCGCCGCCTAAACAAAAGCAACAACAAAAAAACAAAAACAAAAACAAAATGAAAACAACATCCAGCAAAGTGCAACTTTTTTATTACCTAGAAACGGGGCATGGAATCGAAATGGTGCACCACCGGCTTGTTGCTGTTGCAATAGAAACGGACGCGCTACATGACATCTGTGGCAGTGAATTGGCAGCTGCAACAGCAGCGCAATTGCCACAGCCTGCAACCTGCAACCTGCAACCAAGCCCCAATGATGCTGACTGTTGACTGTTAACTGTTGACTGCGACGTGGGCGTTAAAATAATACAAAAAAAAACAAAAAATACCCGCAAATGTTAACCGGTTCGGTCATCAACCGTTGCACCCATCGGATGAGTGACAGCCCTTTTTTGGGGTGTGCCGAGCGGGAGCTTAATCAAACAAAACGGGAAATTGCGTATACAAAAACGTTTGTGATTAAGGCTCAATCTAACCCAACTTATTTACACAAAAAGTATCATCCTTAGGATTCCAAGTAAGCTGAATACAACTATATATAAATATATATTCCCATTTGAAACAAAACAAACATTTGCATTATAATATCATGGCAACCCTTTCCAAGGCTTTTCCCTCCCAACACGAGCAGAAAAAAAATGCATTGAAATCATGTTGCAATGTGGCCCGAGTACGAGATGAGATTTGGGGGCATGTGCGAGTAAAGAGCTGTGAGTAGAGAGTAACATCCCGTTATGTCACATTTCTAGCCCACAAAAAAAAAGGAAAAAGAATATTAAAAAAATAGCGAATCCAACTTTTGACGTGTGACAGCAGTTGGCGTTGCATTTTGGCCGCAATTGTCAGGTGCCGCGATATTCGAGGACCTGTCAATCCGATTTCAGATATTTGAGCATCCGATGGTTGAGTTGCATATCGGAGAAGGGGGTGGAGTATGCCTAGCGATGAATGCAATGCTTTAATATGAGTTTTAAAACAAAAAGTGTCTCTTTTTATGTAAATAAAGTGAACTGCTTTTGTAGAGTATTAAAAGTAGTAGAATTCCTTTTGAAAGAAGAGCCACAGCCTGGAAACTTATAGATTAGATAACTAGAAAGAGAGTGGAGAGAATCAGAAACAAAGGAACTTTTCTGTGACTTTACTTGAAACGGCGAACAAGAAACAGAAACTCATAAAGATGCGTAATGGTTGCCTGCGCACAAGTATCGGAAAGTAATTACAGTCAGAGGGCAGAAGGCGATAAACAGGCGCGTGGAAGGAGATGAGAAGTTGGAGAAAATATTAAAACATCAAAGATGGAACAATTGGAATTAAAGCTAGGTAAGTGATCAAGTCATCATCAGTAAAATGCGTTTCATTCCACTTTAATACAAGCGTACGTAATTGCCACGTGCGAGCAGCTCTGCCCATTCCTTTGCTCCTTACGCAGCCCAAACTGCCGTTTCAGCATCGGCTTATGCGGTCGCTGAAGGCAGCGCAGCGCATTCAACAATTGGGCTGCTGCTACTGCTGCTGCTGGTTTTGGCTCGCTGTCTCGCTGCTGCTGCAAATGGGTGGGGGGAGTTAGTCTGTTTGGGGGGTGATAAGCGACTTGATTTAGCATTTTATTTGCAAAGCGCATCGTGCAGAGCAAACATAAAAGTAAAAATAAAAATAATAAATTCAAAGCTATCCTCACGCAGCTCTTTGAATTCAGGTCTTAATGCAGCGTATACGACGCATAATGCAGCAGCAGCATCAGTAGTTATCAGCCGCACTCCTCCGCGTTGACCGTTGCGTCGCTTCATTTTCAATTTCAATAAATAACCTTGATTTAAGCGGCTGCGACGTTAGCAGCGACGCCAACGTTAACGTCAACGCCAACGCACAGGCACCCACCCCCACAGCCGTTTGACCAGATGCATTGCACAGCTAGAAATACAAACATAAAGAGAGCGAGAGAGTGACGATGAGACAGACCGGCCCCCTTCCACAAACACCTGTCACATTGCACAGCAGTGCTCTCTGTAGAGCACGCTTGCTCTCTCACTCTCTAGCTCCCAATGCGATTGAAGTTGTTTCGCTCCCCACTTGTTTCATTTTAAGTGTTTCGCTCAAGCTTTCCCCTCATTTGAAGTCCAAACAGTAAAACTGCAGTCGCTGCCAGCTGGCGACGTCGACGCATGCGCAGACTACAAACAACGCTCAGGCAGCGACAACAGCAGCAGAGGCGCTCTCTGAGCACGTTACGCTCTCTTTCTGTCCACTGCCGGCATATATCAATTTAATGGGGAAAACGTCGTCGGCCCTCTCTCGCTTGTGCATGCCACAATTCATTTTGATTGCCCTCGCGCGTGCTTGTTTGTTTCGCTCTCGCTACGAGGACGGCGACGACGACGCCACTGCTTCTGCCTCTGCTGCCTTTACTGCTGTTGCTGTCAGCTCTCAACGTTGTCAGTGTCAAAAAGATGTTTTAGTCGACAACGGCAGCGCTGAACGAAATCATGTCGCATATTTTTATTGTTGAATTTTTCGCAAGAAATTCAACAGCGACACCCGTAGCAGTAGCAGCGCAGTAACGTTTAACGTCATTGCAGCGACGTCGCTGCCGGCAGCGTTGGCAATACTGTTGCAACTTGCAACGTGCTCGTGTCAATCAGTCGACGCTAATGACTTGCCTTGCCCGGTTAACCGTTTAAGTTTTGATTCTTTAACATTATTACTTTTAACCGTTTCGTGCGAGTGTCGCGCGCGATTTTCTAGTCGCAAAACAAAAAACAAAAATACGCAAAGTGAAGAGGAAGAAGAAGTAGAAGCAGCACCACCAAAATAATAATAATAAATTTTGTGGCAAATGTCAGTAAATCATTAAATTAATAGTCTCACACACACACACATACAAAGAGATCCACGGACACAGCTGTTGTGTGTAGTGCGTGTGCTGGTGGCATTTGGCAGGAGAAGGAAGAGGAAACGCTGCCTTCTGCTTGTGCCTTGGAAATTGGCGGCAGTTGACCGCAACGACGACGCTTGCACTATACAAACACACACACACACAGATTAAACAAACGAGAGTTCGTCATCAGGCGGCAGCAGCAGCAGCAGCAGCAACATCAACAGCAGAAGTAGAGTAAGAGGCAGGGGTGGTGGTGAAGGTGAAGGAGGAACGCCGCGTTCCGTCCCAGTCGCCCATTGTGACATTTGATTTATTTGACGTGTGTGTTTTTGATAGAAGCTCAACACGAAACTGACACGTTCACACACACACACACACACACACACACACTCATGCATATTAGCACACACGCTGAAGTTAAGAGGAAAGCAGACGAAGAGACGACGGGCGCCGCTCTCAAGAATTTCAATCGTGAAACGAAAATAAAATGAAATACATTTAATTTGTATTTGTATTCGTGTATTTTTATTTGGATTCGCGTGTTTGTATTTGTGTATTGGGGCTTAGTTAAGTGCGTTCGCGTATGCTTCAAACTGTGACCAAATAGCAAAGCAACAACAACAACAAAAACAACAAGAGCAACAAAACAATAATCAAAACAATAACAACAACAAGAAGAAGAGTGAAGAACAGCAACAGCAACAGCAATTCGCAAATTAATGTGGCGAAATTAATTGCTGTAATTGAAATTTAAGAGACAGAAAAAAGCGAATCTCTTAAACAAACACAAAATGATGCTGCACGAGGCTGTTATGTTGGAGATCTATCGACAGGCGTTGAGTGCGAGGTGAGTTTTTGCGTTTCTTTTACTGTTATCCATCACAAATTATCTTAAAGGGGAAAGTAAACGAAATAATCTTTAAATGAGTTTAATTGTGAGCTGAAGCTGGGCAGTTGCAATTGAGAGTAGGAAATATACAGGTGTAAAAAACTGTTGTATATATATTCTTAAACAATCGAGTAATCGCTGTCTGTATAAACTTCATATCTTTTTCATATATTTAAGCACATTTTATGAGGCAGCGGAAGCAGCAGCGCAGCCTTTGAGTTTAACTTTTGTTTATCTCCTTTAGAACTATTTATAACTACTTATAAGTTGCTTGGCCTCTTGCACACCTGATTATCCTTTGAATGGACAGTAAGGACTTAAATGATGAATGAATATCCAGTGTATCAACCTTCTGCCTTATATAAGTTATATTTTTATCCATAGAAATCAGTTTTATTTAAGACTGAAGCTAGAAATATCCTATTTATCCCTATCAACGATTTCCATAGTTTATTGTGCAGTTTTCCCAAAGACTAATCAGATTTCCTTCTCCAGAAGATATGATACAAGTTTGAGATATAAATAAATGAAATATAATGTATATACTGATTTTCTATATCCTAAATAATATATATAACTGTATAATAAGAGAAATAATATATAAATATATTCGAAAAGGAAATCTGGAAACATTTAAGTTTTTGTTTTAAAAGTTTCTTAATCGGTTTCGGTAGATTTCTTTCGAAATTTTATAATACAAAGGATGTATATTTTATAATAGATTTATATATCCTTTGAATCGCCCATAGTATTATATACTTCCTATTAGTTATCATATCTCAGTTCATCATATATCAAAGGTTTTATCAGTTTTTCTTTTCGAACTTTATAAAGATTAACGAAGTTCTGCAGAAATTTGAGACTTCTCCTTTGATTCAATGTTAGATAAATCTGATATATTCTTACAAGAAATGTTAGGTACTCTTTAGAATTCCAATTGGAATGGGAGGCATTGAGAGATATGACCTATGACCTATTCTAGAAGATCGTTTCTGGGTTTCAGCAAATGTTTATGGATAGTTTGTGGATAATGGCCAATAATTAAGAGGGATTGATGGAGTCCTTAGATTCGACTTGAGTTTAGTTTATGTTTCATTCTTTGGTCAGCTCTTCTTCCTTCTTTCATATCATTCCCTCTTGCTCTGAATTCCAGTGAGTTGGCCAGTCCGAGGTGCCAATCCCGCGAATCGAACGCATCTGCGGCCGCTGGAGACGCACGTTGCCCGTCGAACGAGTCGCATTGCTCGGCGAACGATTGCCTCACTCCGGCGCCAACGCCGACGTCCACGGCAAGCTCTCCCGTGGGGCTGCCATTGACGGCGACTCTTGGACCGTCGGCGGCGGCTGCTCTGCTGCCTCCGCAGTCGGCTGCGATGGCCGCCTACTTGGCCGCTGCCCAACAGAATCATCTCCTGCTGACCAATCCGCTGGCAGCAGCCGCCTCGTTGGTGCAACAGGCCACGCAACAGGCCGCCTCGCCGCGGGGTGGGAGCCGGCTGGAGGAGGAGGCGCCTGCCCTGGACTTCAGCAGGAAGCGCGCGTCCAGTGAGTGCGAGGCGACAGCCAGCGACGAGGAGCAGGAGCAGGAACAGGAGCAGGAGCAGGCAGATCAGGAATCAGCTCCACTGGACTTGTCGGTGAGCACGCGCAAGCGGCAGACGCCCAGCATAGAGCAGGATTCGCCAGCCAGAAAGCTATCACGAGGCACAGATTACAAGTCGCCACTGCCTCCAGGCAGTTGGGTGCCTCCGATGAATCCCTACCTGGCTGCAGCGGTGGCCGCCAAGTCGAAGATGGGCCCGAGCGAGGCTACCAAGGCGCTGGAGAAGATGAGCGAGATGAGTCGTCTGGAGACGCCGCCGCCAAGCAACAGAGCAACAGGCAGCAGTGCCATGGGCTCAGGAGCAGGAGCAGGAGCCGGAGGAGGCACTGCCTCGGGGGGTGGACGCCACAGCGCCTGGCAATCGCATTGGCTGAACAAAGGCGCCGATGCGGCCAAGGATGTGTTCAAGTGCGTCTGGTGCAAGCAGAGCTTCTCCTCGCTGGCGCTGCTCACCACCCACATGAAGGAGACTCAGCACTGTGGCGTCCAGGTGCCCTCCCCCTCCTCCTCGGGCAGCCAGACAGCAGCGCGGCGGGCAACACTGCGGTATCCACGACGACTCCGAACTGCTCCAGCAGCAGCTCGACCTCCTCCAGCTCGTCCAAGTCGGAGCTGAACATGCTCATCAAGGAGACGATGCCGCTGCCCAGGAAGCTGGTGCGTGGCCAGGACGTGTGGCTGGGCAAGGGAGCCGAGCAGACGCGGCAGATCCTCAAGTGCATGTGGTGCGGCCAGAGCTTCAGGTCTCTGGCGGAGATGACCAGCCACATGCAGGAGACGCAGCACTACACCAATATCATATCGCAGGAGCAGATCATCTCCTGGAAGTCCGGCGACGAGCGACCCTCCAACGGCAGCCAGAACTCCAGCTCCACCGCCGCCAACACGCCCACCGCCCCCAGCGTCAGCGCCGTGCTGACCTGCAAGGTGTGCGACCAGGCGTTCGCCACCCTGAAGGAGCTCAGCACGCACATGGCGCAGCAGTCGCACTACAAGGAGACGGCCTCCAGTTGCTCCTCCTCCGTCTCGCCGCCAGCGCCGCCCCCAGCCTCGGCCTCGTTGTCCTCGAAGCGCGGCCGCCAGGGACGCAACGAGAAGCGGAAGAAGTCGCTGCCAGTGCGCAAGCTGCTGGAACTGGAGCGCTCCGGAGGCGGCTCCGGCCTGGACTCGGCCCTGAAACCGCTGCGGGACTTTGCCGCCGCCACGAAGATTACGTGCGAGAAGTGCGGCAGCAAGATCGAGACGGCCCTCTTCGTGGAGCACATAAGGAAGTGCCTGGGCGACAGCATTCCCATACCGCCCAGACGAGCTCCGGGTCAGTCGCAGGAGCAGCAGCGCCTGTCCAGTCCCGGCTCGTCGCTGTTCGCCGAGAAGCCAAGCGCCAGCAGCAGCAGCAGCTCCTCGGGCGCGCCCTCCGTGCTGAATGCTCTGGAGCAGCTGATCGAGAAGAGCTTCGAGTCGCGGGTGGGTCGCCTGGTGCCCGGCTATCCGGAGACGGGCACAGCCCTGGGCGCCAGCATACTGAAGCGTCTGGGCATCGACGACAGCAGCGACTACACCAAGCCGCTGATGGACGCGCAGGCCATGCAGATGCAGCTGCTGCGCTCCTCGTACAGCACGCGGGATCGCAGCGCCAGTGAGTCGAGCTCGGCCAGCCGGGTGGAGTCCACCTACACGCCGGACAGGCAGCAGGCGACGCCTCGCCGCACACCGGAGACACCAGCCTCATCAGCTCTGGCCACGCCCTCGCTGCCCCCACCGCCCAGCACCAGCATCAAGTCGGAGCCGCTGGAGAGCGAGTCCAGCGAGCTGGAGGCCAGCATTCGCCATCTCATCAATGTGAAGAAGGAGTTCAGCAATCCACGTGCGAGTCCCAGTGTCAACAGCGAACGCTCCAACAGCTCACCACCTGCTCCACCCAACCAGACGGCAACTCTGGCCGAGAGCGGAAGCCTCTTGGCGCTCAACTCCATGTTCGATCAGCTCAGCAGCATCGAGGCCAACAACAACAACTCTGGTAAGTAGCAGAGATTCCCCTAGAGATTCGCTTCATCCCATCCCAGAGACATCCCTTCACCCCTCTAATCACATCTCGTCTCGTGTTGCCTCTCTCCATCTTACAGGACATTGCTTTAACAACAACAACAACAACAACCCTGGGGGAAACACCAAGAAACCGAAGGCGCATCCTTTGGCCGCCCTGCAAAAGCTCTGCGAGACAACAGATCCGCCAGCCTCGAACACGCGCAGTGCATCCGCATCCTCCGTCTCGGCGCTGGGCAATGGCAACGATTTGGTCGCCTTCAGCTGGGCCTGCAACGAGGCGTTGCTGAGCGCCAGCGCTGGTGCCGACTCCATCATCAAGTGCTCCTTATGTGATACGCCGTTCGGCACGAAGGGTGCGTATCGCCATCATTTGTCCAAGGTGCACTTTGTGAAGGATACGGGTGAGGTTTCGCCGCCGCTTAAGTCGCCGGCAGCTGCGCAGTCGCCCAAATCGCTGCCGATGGCATCGCCGAAACGCTCGGCTTCGCGCAGTCCGGCAACGCCAGCCCATCAGTTGGCGCAGAGCTCACCGTCGCCCTACGACGAGTCGCCACAGTCCAAGTTTCTCAAGTACACGGAGCTGGCCAAGCAGCTGTCCTCGAAGAATGCCTAATGGTAAAGGGGGGGAACGGTTACGAATCTTCGAAATCTTCAAATTGTTCCTTTCTTGTTGGCTAGTGACGAGTCGAGACTTGTCGCTGGCCGTTTGCATTGATTTCTGATCGAAGAGAGCGAATCGAGAGTCCATTTCGCATTACTCTCTTTCTCGCTCTTTGGCGTCTGATTTTACGCTCTGCAGCCAGATTTCCCCTACTATTGCTGTATAAGCGGCAATATTTCCCCTTATTTTGTTGCTGTGTAAGCGGCAACATTTCTCCAAGATATCTGTTTGCCCCTTACTAGCAACTTGGGGTAGTGACGTCACAGTTCGTCAGCCGCTCAGTTTAATTGTTTGCCAATTCGCACAGCATGCCGTCGCATTCGCACGCGCGAGAGGCGTCCGAGATTCAATTACCACCACTTTGACGAACTGCTGTCCATCAAGCAGCATTCACACACACACACAAGCGCGCACACACACAGATATCACGCACAAGCATGTACTGCAATTGCAGGCGTATAGAAAGAGAGGGTGAGAGCGACAGAGACAACTGTATGGTGCGCAGTAGTTTGACGAAAGGCGACGACAACAGTTCGTCAAACGTGAAAACAAAAACACACAAAAGGCAAAGCAAGTAAAAGCAAAAACAATATACAAAACCAAACGGCTGAACCATGCGATTGGATGAAGCAACAGCAACAACAACAACAACGACAACAACAATGCTCAATGGGGTGGGGGTAATATTGAGTGGAAACGAATAACAGGTTTGAGCGCAAATTGAGTGCGATTGCGAGTGCGAGTTAAAGAGAGATAGAAAGCAATTGAGTGGATTTTCATTTAAGAATTGAGAATTTGGTGCCAAAAATTTAAGAAAAAAAGAAAAACTAAAAATCATAATTAAAAAACTTAAAAAATTTAAAATTAAGTCAATACAAAAACGCAACGCAGTATACGTAAAACTTTAGAGAAACTTAGAGAGAAAAACAAAGAAAAACTTAACCTAACCTCACTTTTATTAATTTTTAAAAATGTATATAACTGTAGAAAAACTGGCAAATTTGCCCTTTCCAGATGATAAATCTATTAAATATGAATAATATTAATCAAATCAAAATGTAATCCAAGGCAACTCATGTATACGCATTATATATATATATCTACATATATATATATATATACAAATATATCTTCTATATATAGTATATAGAACTCCTATACACATACAAAGATAAGATATATAGATACTATATATTATATATATTAACTACAAAATACATATGTATACCAACCAACCAAGTTTACAACTTAAATCTCAACAATAACGATAACGATAACGATTACGATAACGATAACGTTTACCTATTACCATATATAGTATGCAATGTGTATCTTAACCTAAGATTAAACCTAAGACTTCCAAGAACAAAACTAACTAAAGAAACTAAAGGTTAAAATTTAAAAGGTCAAATGTCAAACATCATCAGCAGCAATTAAAAGCCAGTTAAGCCAGAAAGTTAGTAGAACCTTTAACATGATAATGATACTGATAATTATAATGATTATGATATATATATATATCTGTCTGTATACGACTTGTACGAATATTGTTTAGTTTTTTGTGATATTATTTTTAAAGCCTCCTTTCGCCGCTTCCTTTTCTCCCTTAGAGGATCCTCCTACGTAAGTTAACGGCATTGCAATAAACAGTTAAAAAGAAAACGAATGACAAAACACAAACACTTTAAATAAAGCAACAAATATCAATTCAATTTCCCACAGGACACGCAGAGAAAGGATACTCTGTATTGAATCCTTTTGGCAAAATCTTAAATTAAACAAAGCAAAAAATGCTCAAAAACTAAATTTGAATTCAATAAAAAGTTGTATGTTTGAAATTACAAAAAAATATTGAAAACTTTATTTTATTTGGGCTGGAATCTGGTTGAAAGTTATTTTCATCGGAAAGAGAAACTATCGGTATATATCGACAGTGGTATCGGTATATATCGGTCAATATCGACAGAGAAAAGGCTTGTGCCAAATCGCTTTGATTTCACATAACCTTAAGCTAACTTAACTGAAGGTAAACCTGATGGAAATATTTCATTCAGAACCAAGATTGGAAGTACCATTGGATATATCAAATCTGTTTTAGTTATCGAAATGATTTCATATCACAAAAATCAATCAAAACTGAAAAACCATAAAGAAACTTCAGTTGGAATAAAGCGAACCTCTAAAAGGTTTCACTATATAAATGAACATATATATACATATATTTTTCTATGTATATATATGTATTCTAGTCTATGTTCTATATCTCCAATTGGAGTAAATCCCTCTAGTTTGTCGTCCAATCAGAAATGCGAGTTAATCGCGAATCTCCAGAATTGGGCAACATATCAAATTGTAAACTAATATTTGCTAATAAACACGACGAGTTAATTAAACCTGAATTATGGGGCAGATGGTTATGTAAGTTAGCTGCAGGATGGGCTGCAAGAGGATTCAAGGATGTGTGGCAGGAGGAGCGGGGAGTGAGGAGTGAGCAGGGTCTTGGGGCAGGAACAGGAACATGCGCGCGATTCGCTGATTTATGGGCAACAAAGGATTAAGACGCGACACAAACGACGCCCAGATACGAACTTCATATGTGGTCACACACATACCCAAACACACACACACACACATAGAGATAAGTATTTGAATGTGTGTGTGCTATATCTATTGCGGCGCTGATGACGATCCGAAAACGCCAACGAAATCTGCTCGAAAACTTCAATTGCCAAAGGATTCATTTTCACTTAAAATTTATGATGTGTGTGTGTCTCCTTTCTCACCCGCCCACCCACACACACACACACACACACACCGCCCAAGGGGTGATATGAAGGGAGAGTGGGGTCAGGCTGCTTTGGTGTCACATTTGCGTTAAGAGAGAGATAATTTTTTGGGCAAAATGTTTTTCAAAAAGTTTTTTGGCCTCAACGTTTTGGCTCCATTGACGGCTCGTTTCGCGTGTTTCCCTGCCTCTTCCTGCTACTTCCTAGTACCAGAAACTTGCACACGGCCGCCGACACCTTTGGGCCTCCAAAACAATGTTCCCACAAACCTGCCCCGCCCACTTCAGCCCACATCCATCCATCCCACGGCTGCTTCCTCTGTTTCGCTTAATGAGATACAAACACATAAATTCTCAAAAGTGTCATGCATCGCAACATAACGGTTTACACTCTCTCTCTCTTCTCGCATTCCTCTTCTTCTGCCAAGTTGATAAGCCAACAAAACTGCCGCCTTCATTCACTCACCGTATGTGTGTGTGTGGGTGGGTGTGTGGGAGTGTGTGTGTGCAAAAGACGCTCGAGGCGTTGACGTCAAAATCAAAATTTTTATATAGAAAGTAAAAATGGATGCGATTCTATTTTGTCCTTTGTGGAACGTCAAACGGTTAAACAGTGCGTGCAAAAATAATACGTACACCAGGCCATAACAGTCCAACACCAATTTTGATATGAATATAATGTCAGTAATAGTTAATTATGACTGTAGAATGTCATCTCTAACCTCAATTTATATTTTGTGTACTTTTATATCATTCTAAAAAGATTCGATAAATCACTTCTAGACATAAGATTGGAATAGGATTAATCAATTATACGATCAAAATATAGTTTCTTATTATGTACATGTGTGTTTGAGTATGTCCTTGGAAGGATCTGTGTGGGATTTCTAAGGATTTGCAGCATAAAAAGGTTGTTAAAGAAACTTCTACAAATTGCGAAAGATCTCTTGGACTTAGCTACTCTTTCCTATGAATATTCATGCAATTCATCTGTGAATCCTGTCGAGTCCTGTACAAACTCGTTTTAGGATCTGTCTTTGAAATGTGGAAGAAAAACAGAAGTGGATATAGAAAGAAGGAAAGAGAGGGAGAGAGAGAAATGCTTGAGATAAATGTTCATAAGTACGAGTATATTTTAGTACTTCGTAGCAAAAAACATACGCAGACAGCTGAAAGTAACGCCTTCCATTAGCCACCACTCGGGAGGACTAATGAGACTAACATACACACACACCAGCACGCACACACACAGACCAAGAAGGAGACAGGACACAGGACACAGGCAGGACGACAAGCGCCTGCAGTGCGAACAGCAAAAGTTTTGCAAAGTGTCAGAAAATGTGAATGCGATTGTAGGACATCCATGGCAAAAAGGGGTGGTGGGTGGTAAATAGGGTGGTGGGGTGGTAGGTGGGGGTGCTCTGTTCGGCTGCGCCACTGTGTGGATCCGGTGTGGGTAATGTGCCGAGGTAAACGCCAGCAACGAGATGGATGATATCTAGACGAATGATGCATGAGTCGCACTGGGGGCGGCAGAGGCGCCATTGCCAGAGTTGTCATGTGTTGCCAGTTGCCAGTTGCCTGGTTCCTGGTGGCTGCTGGCTGCTGGCTGCTGTGGGTGGTGGGTGGGTGGCTACGTAAATTCCGACGCTTCATTCGCCGGATAGACTCGGCACAGGAGGAAGACATGGCTGCCATTGCCATGTGAGGAGGGACGATGGCTAAAGAGCGAGACGAGATGTGGAGCGGACGCAGGCGTGTAAGCAGCAGCACCAGCGAATGAGCAAGCGAAACACACACACACACACCCGCACACACACACACACATAGCAACACACAGATGGAATAGCATATCCAACTCGAATCTTGTCTACAATAAATCAAATTTTATTACACTTTTCTTTATGCATGCCACAGGATATGGCAAGCGTATGGCGCACTGATGAGCACCCACACACACAAACACCTACACCTACACACACACACACACACTTGCTGAGATTTTCACATGCTCATTTTGTGGGAGAATGGGTGAAATTATACGAATAGGAGACATTGGCAGAGCTCTGACAACGGCGCAAATGGATGCAATCCGGAAAGATAACATAAAACAATGTTATCGATAACTTTGTCATAAAACTAAAAACGATACGCAATAAACTTCTAGCGATAACAGAACTATCAAAGGGATAATTTGTCTCGCAAAGTTTCCAAATTCGAATTAGATGAACTTTATAAATTTAACTCAATTAAAAGTAGATAAAAAGAAAAGGATTTCAAAACAGTTTCCCTGCTTTTTGGACTGAGTTACATAAAGGATATTTGATCCTTATATAAATCTAGCTACGCAACCTTGGAGCAGGTTACTAAGTGGGAATACCTTAAGAGTTCGGTATGGATTCCGATTCAAATGCAGTTCTAGACGCGATTAGAAATTAGCAATGTTTATCGAATGTATTGCAAATATTACGTATACGCAACGTTGCAATGTTACGGATATATATAAATATTGGAAGAAAGAAAGATATATATAGAAAATATCCAAGTGTTTGCCACGTTATTGTGAGAACTTTTGCATTATGGCTGGTGGGGCATAAATCAAAATTCCATTACGCCCGAGAGGTCCCGCCCATATCAGAGACAACCCATGCTGTGATTTATTAGAAAAAACTGCACAGGGAAAAGCCAAAGAGGAGAAAGAGATTGAGGGACAAGAGAGTGCTAACGAAGGAGAAGGAACAGAGAGAGAGAAAGGAAAACAGCAGCAGCAGGAACGCGTTTCTTTTGATAAAAATTTTGAACTAAATCAAAACTTCATTTCACATCGGTGCCATTTCTTGCGCCAACGTTCAGCTCTCAGCTCTCAGTTTTCAGTTTTCAGTTCAGTTGAGTTGAGTCAGGAGCCGTCCAGCTCCGCCTTCCAGTCTCGGGTTGCAGCAGCAAAAAGCGTGGCGAGAAAAGTGCACAACATCGAAACAAGAAATGGCGGCAAAACTAGAAAGTGTAGCTGAGCTGCAGCTGGAGGAGGAGGCGGAGGAGGCGGAGCGGAAGTGGGTCTGGGACAAGTGGGAGTCAAAGGCTCGTCCTTGTTCTCCTCAACGGTGTCGCATTCAGCGAGCGAGTCAGAGAATAAGGACGAGGACGAGTACGGAGCGTCGTTGTCCTGCGACTTGACTCGACAAAATTCACTGCTGGCTGTCAGTTCAATAAATCATTTGCGTTTTGACACGCCGTCGCTGCCTCTGCCTCTGCCACCGCCTCGACAGAACTAGCTGCGCCAATGAAAATCCATAAATACGAAAACAAAGCAAAAACGTCGTCTGCCACAGCCACCGAGACGCGACTGAGAGCGAGGCGCGACAAGGACGAGAGCAGCTCCATCGCCGGTGCCAGCTCCATGTGGGATGCACATAAATTGCAAGCTCTAGGACCAGGCGGAGCACCAGCCAGAGCACGCCAAAAAAAATAAAACAAAACCGAGCACCCTCCCAGGCAGTCGAACACGAAAACGCTGCCTCACAAGAGTCTATAGATCAGAGCGTTCCATGGCTGAGACGGCGACTTCTATGGCAACAAGGAGGCTGGGGCACAAGCCCAAAGACGATGATGAGGATGTCCTCGTCGCCGTCAAGATGTACGCAGCACAAATGGGAGTGGGTAGCTGAGGAGCTAGGACGAAGTAATATATGGCACCTGGCATGCACTGACACTGACACTGCCAAGCACTCGAGCAGTGGCTCCGTTCGTCCTGAATCGAAGGATACAACCATAAACAAAGATGCCCACGACTGCGCCAAGAGATCCTGCAAC
This sequence comes from Hirtodrosophila trivittata, assembly GCA_035045065.1. NCBI lineage: Eukaryota > Metazoa > Arthropoda > Insecta > Diptera > Drosophilidae > Hirtodrosophila > Hirtodrosophila trivittata. The sequence goes on from JAWNNK010000866.1 coordinate 1,826,084, forward strand.
TGCCAAGCGAAGCACCAGGCCAAAGGACTACGTCGACGTCCTTCAAGTTGTGGCAAACGAGCAGCAGCAAGGGACAACAAACCAAAGCCACTTACACACAATTCTCCTCTAACTCACAAGTCGCTCAAGATCACAGGATAATCGCGTCAGCTTTAGATATGCGATTAATTGTATATTATTTTCAACGATTTCAGCAAGCTGGGGGGAAATGGGAGCTTTGGTCCTGCCCTAAAGTTACTAAAGGGAGTAAATGCAGTCAAACTTCTATAACTTGAACCTTCATAGCTCCAACAGATCAATTGCTTTCGTATGTTGAATATTTCGGAGAAGTTCTGGATTATGACGAAGTTGAAGAAAACGTATCCTTTATTACCTTGTAGAATATAAATAGCCATCGAAACTTGATCGTGGCTGATTACGAAGGATAACATTGAATACTTATATAACTCTCAATAAGACTTCAGACTTGCACAACTTACAGATGATGATATCATTGGGCATTATACAAGTAGCTCAGAACCAGCGTATCCGACTTCAAGTCCTTTGGAATGAGATGATAATCCTTCGGAGGAATATATATAATTATAGCTTTTACTTGAGTCGGAAAGTTTTCTTTAACTCAATTGTTCTACTCTTTTTCATGAAATTTTGAAAAAACCTAATTTGAAGCCTTTTCTTGCATTATGGAGATTCGAGTTAGGGAACTTTGAACTTATGTCAATCAATTTAGGCTAATTAAATCTAAGTTCATATTACAAAGCTTCGATGATCTGCCAAAAATCAAAAGTTATCTATTAATTTAAAAATGTATTAAATTAAATTATTTATTAACATATTTATTATTCATTTCTATAACTTTCTTATAAGCTTCGACTATGGCACAATATACTGATCGTAGCGAATCTTTCACTTTACTTTAAACTTATTTTTTATATTTTTAATAATATATAAATATATTTAATAAAAATCTCTCTTTTATTACTTAATTTTATATTTTAGTCGAATGCTTGAAGTCGACTCTAAATTAAATGAGTAAATCCGTAATTCTTCCTATGCAAGTTGCAAGTTACTTTTTGACTCTGCCACAGCAATAGTTTATTATTTATTAAATTTATTTATTTATTAAGTCAACTAAAAGCATCTGACTACAAAATTAAATTTAAAACAAATGAAGTGTATTAAAATTATAAAATTAAAATAGGAATTCAAACAAATTTAAATTTAAATCTAAACCTAAGGAATAAAAACTAAGAAAAATTGATTTATTTAAATCGATCCAAGATTTGTTGCAAGGATTGGGGAAAACCCAGAAAAACCCAATCAGATCAATATATTAGTATATTAGTGAAGAGTAAAGGAGTGTAAGAATATTGACAATATACTATTAATTACGTATATACTATTAGAAGTAATAGTATATAAAAGTATCGGTATAATGAAGAATTAGAAGGAAGTAAGAAATGATTTATAATTGATTTATTATGAATTTAAATTCAGCTTATTTATTTATTTAAATAAAATAAGATAACATCAAATTATCTTATAAGTAAATCTAACATTGACTTCAATCAGTACTCTGCCTCTTTTTGAGCAGCTCAGTAGCTTTTGCACCAATTATTTTTATTTTTATTTTATTTTTGGTACTTTTTAATCAATAAAATTGGTACATTTATTGTTTTCATTTTCATTCACAATTGATTTTTGCATAGGAGAGCAGATTGATGATAGTTAAGGTAGAAATTCTGAATCAATTGAAAACATTTATTGCTTTCGTCTCGTTTTGCAAAATGAGAAATAAAATGAAGAACAAAATCTATTATTAGGTAAACTTTTGTGTCCTGACAAGAATTCAAAAGCAAGGACTATCCGTTAAATTGTATATTGAAGAGATTGACAAAGCCAAATAGCAGCACAGTGAATGGGCTGTGTTTGGTCCTTGGAGGGGAAGGACATTATGTGATGTAGGAGATTTATTGGGTTTCCTGTCGTTTGTGTTGTCAGAACAACTTTGCGACCTCTTTAAAATACTCGTTTCATTGAGCCTTGAGCTTTGAGCCTTCAGCCTTCAGCCTTCAGCCAAGTTAACCACATTTGGGCTGTCATTGTCAGACGCTTGGAGAGTAAAGTACAAAAGTTTTGGGATATAAATCAAACCCCTTTTGGACATTTATGATCGTAAAGTTGAAAATAAAAATAACATTATATGCAAGGCATGAAAATCAGCATTAAATGCGACCCTGCAATAAATTCCCTGTATTCGGTCGCGTGAATAATGAGAGGCCCAGACGAAATGAATGGCCCGATATGACTATCTGCTATATATATATATATATGTATGTATGTATCTGTATATATATTTATACATCCTGCGTTATTTATGAAGAGCGCGAACCACTGAAGAGCCACTGCAGCATATGAAGACATCATTTTTTCCGAATAGTTTAATGAAAATATTGAAAATAAGGAAAATATTGAAACCCCTCGAAGGATGCTCTCCCATTTTCCTTTTGTGTGCAATTGCTGACTGGATTTATGACTTGACCAAAAAGCTGTAAATCACAAGATAATCACAAATATATATATATATATTTATATGTTCATTTACAGTCGTCTGCACTCGGAAGGGGACAGTGGAAATTAAATTTCTCTGGAGCAATCGATCTTTGGCTTACGTTTATTTCTTATATGAAACATAAGAGAAGATTCTTCTATATAAACTGAACTATCAGAGCTGTCTGTCAGGATTGATTTGATGACATGTTTCCATTATAATTTTCGACTCAAGGCAGGACATTCGCCTGATCGTTGTTGTAATTAGAGTTTTGCACTAAACTCAAATGAAATATTCAACGTAAGAGAAATCTGAAACTAAGAAGAACTCAGAGGGGAGAGAAGGCGGTGGTAGAGAAGGGGGAACAGGGCGTCAAACAAACAGAATGAAATGCGCCAAGCGACAATTTCTAATTACAAATTCGCCACAGCATTTAACCCGTTTTTGCTGTTTGCATTTCTCAGGAGGCAGGATGGAAGGGTGTAAGGATATGGGGATGAAGGGATGAGGGGGCGGCAGGACATACGCGCACATACGTGTATAATTTCCATTTAGGGCACCGAACACACACCTTTCGGACAACAGTGCAAACAGTGAGGCTCCGAATGGTTGCGGATGGGAAGGGGAGGGGGAGGGGGTCGAAAGGACTTGGGGAAGGTCCAAGAAAAAAGCAAAGGACTAGGGAAAAAAGCTCAGCTTGCAGCATTTTATGCTGATCCCTGTCAGGCAACAAAACACACATAATCTTCAAAAGGGAAAACAACAGCACGATGATAGAAGCACACACACACACACACACACACACAGACACAAAGAGAAAGAGATAGAGAGAGAGAACAGCAAAAGGTGCGACCTGCTGCAGGAGGCAAGGGGGAGGGCAAGAGGTAAGCAAACAAAATATTTATGCCCCCAACTGCAGCAGAGGCAAGCGATAAACGTGGTGCCCTCCACTCGCTCCGGACGGGACTGTGTGTCCTTTTTATGTAAAAAATGCAGGCAGCAACAAACATCAACCAATAATGCAGACGCGATTATGTCCAGTGGCAGGCCAGGAGAGGTGCTACCAAATGCTGCAACTGAGCCAGGGCAGAAGGACATTTCGGGATGTGAAGTTGATGCCAGCAGAGCAGAAGAAGGACGAACGTTCGGGGCTAAGCACGGAAACTCGTCCTCGTACACAAATCGTTGCGAAAAAGGACCTGCAAAAATTAAAAGCAAACAAAACACGATGAAAACTACAAATGGCACAACAAAAAAAATGCACAAAGCAGAAACAAAAACGAAAGAATAAAAAAAATATTGAAAGTGTTGCACAATGGGCGTTGCTTTAAGTCCAGAGACGACTCTGTGTCCTGATTTATGCCACTGACGAGCAGAGCACACAATACACTGCAAGAAATTGTGTGTCATCCTTTTGATTGGCTCTTCGGATTTAGCCCACCTTCACCTGACTCTGCCAATCAACGAGGCCAACTTCCCTTCCTTGGAGCAAGCTGTGGCAGTTCGTCAAGATCAGCAGTTGACCAGGAGGCAGTTAGCATCAAGGACTGAGTCGAATCCTGGACTTGGCTGATAAATGAACATGTCCAGATAATAGAGAAGTCGAAAATGAATTTCACTCCATGGGTGTTCGTCGTGCAACAGTTGACTTCACAGCTGCAATCCCGGTGCCACCTGGGAGTGCAGCTGGTAGGAGAAGAAAGAAACAACTTTTAAGAACTTTTCCAGTGTTGACTAATGCAAAAAGTGCAAACAAAGTGCGCATCAGCTTCGTCAAAAAAAGGAGAAGGATATAACAAAATAAGTAGAAAACAAAAAGGAGCAGGAGCAAATAAACGAAAAGTAACGATGACGACAGCGGCGACGATGCCGACGACGCTGACGACGTCGAGAATGTCGGCTCGCTTCCGGCTGGCGACGACGAGGACGACACTGACGAACAGCAGTGACCAGCAGGAGCAAGGAGCAGGAGTTGGACAGCTTCTTGTGTAGGTCGCCGCCTAAGCGTAGCCTCCACCAGAAGAGGCTACGCAGAGGGATGGAGAGCAGCAGCGGATGGACAGATAGGACAGGACAGGACTAGCAGGCAGTCAAGCAGACAGACAGAGAAGAGACGTTGCGCATTCGCCGCGTTGTCCTGTACTGTGCCAGAGCTGTGAGTGTCCTATGTCCTGCGTCCTGCGTCCTGTGCGCGCGGTTTTGTGTGCATTTTGGATTTCTTTTGTTTCCCTTCGTTCAGTTCTGTTCCTCGACAGCCAGTCAGCGGCGTCAGCGCCTCCCCAATAGTCCTGTACCCTCTTGGTCCATTTGCTGCCGTTCTTTTCTTGCGTCGAAGGACATTTTTGCGCCCCAGCGTTTGTATGTTGTGTGTGTGTGTGTGTGTGGAAGTCCTTCTAACAAAATTTAATACTTATTGTGCCTTTTGCGCCTTGTACCTCGTTGTTGTTGTTGTTATTGTTGTTGCTGTTGTTTTAGTCCTGTGCTGCATAAAGAAACGCAAACAGAATTTATGTTGTGACATTTTAAATTGCGCAATTTTTATGAAATCCTTTTCTGGGCGACTCCCGTTTGAGTGCGCGCAGCTCTCGTTTTGCCCTTCTGTTTGCAGCACATCCTCATGAAATATACTACATAACAACACCAACACACACACACTCAGCAGCGCCATCTCTCGGCCGACTCTTGAGTGCAGCGAAAAATGCGACCCAATGAAATTTTTGTGTGCTGCATTTCTCGCCGAGCTTCGAGCTGGGCAGCAGAAGCCGCTGTCAGGACAGGGTTTATTTATTTTTATGTTTAGAGTCGCCATCGTGTGTTGTCCAGTAACCGAAATGTCCGAGCCATCCAAGCGATGGCTTGGCAGTCAGTGGCCACCACCACCAACACCAACTCCACCGCTCTGCGAGGAGTCGCATATACCGAAAGCCCCACCATGATTTACGATGATGATGTGCTTTGGATCGCGTCTCCAACAGGCGTCGCAAGACGCTGCCTCCTGCCCTCCACTTCAGCTCCAGCTCCCACTCTACCTCCAGTTGCAGCTCCAGAAGGTTCCTTTACATATTTCGAGGAATGTATTCCAAAGTTAACCGCTTGAGTCCTTATTCATTCTCACTAATAGCTTTTTATTAACGTTTCAAAATGTAGATTTAGTATTAAAATAAACACTATTTCTATAGCTTATGATATATTGTACCTAAATTTTAGTTACTTGTATAATTTTCTTCTATCCTGGTTTAACCTTGCACCTTTCCTTCGGGTGATCATACGCAAAGTTTGCCTCAAGACTGCACCATTTGGTACAAACTTTCCAAAAATGAATACAACATTTATTCTTTGGTACATAAAATGCTACGTTTATAGACTTTTAAAAGTTAATATAAAATTGGTAATTGACTGGATTGGTACTCTTTGAACAAATTGATACATTTTGATTATTTTGCTCTGTAAGTTTCAGTTTCCTTTTCCAATTTGAACTATAAGTGTTTATAGTTAATTGTTAAGTTAAAGTTCCCTTAAAATCAGTTCTTTGTAGTTATAACACATAAAAAAGATCAAAAAATCATATTCACTTTATACGATATGTAAGTATTTAGTAGGAGAAAATCGAGTATTGAGGTATATAAGGGAAGATAGGATATTGCTTTGCAACTGATCGGGAAATTAAAAAAGAACTTAATTGATTTTTAAAAACTTTGTATACTTCGTAATGCAAAAGGAAACGAAAAAGAAGAATAGCTTACAATCATTTTTAAGCAACAAGACTCGACTACGTAAATTAGAAAAAGAAAATATATTACTTATTCAAAATACAAATAAATGTATCTTTATTGTAAAGCCTGTTCACAGTATTGAGGCTGTTCACTATATCAAGGTTACAGTTTTTGATACACTTTTTGCATATAAATTCAAGAGATCATTAATATAACTTAGTAGAAAGACATAAATCAATGCTTATTGAAAAGATTGACGAATCGACGTTTGCTTCTTGCGTTAGAAAACTCACCTTTGAACCGTTATTTTGCATAAACTGTACAAATTTGGGCGTTCACTATATCGAGGGGTTCACTATATAGGATGTTCACTATACCCAGATATTAAGCATTAACTACTAAAAATGAGAAAAAGGCAAAATAATAAAATATACAGTAAAATCTTTTTACACTGTAGGTACGTTCCTAAGAAAACCGTGTAAAAAAATACACGATTCATATGTAAATTTAAGGATCTGTTCCACAACCTATAAAATCGTGTAAAATGAAAAAGATTCAAATATTTTCTTAATAAAACGTGCACAAAAAGTGATATTAAACTTTATAGAAATTATATATTTCGTCATTAACAAACTGATATATTAAATAAAAAGGGGTTTTCCCTTTTTTTGGTTCCAAATAAAGTTGGCAGGGATGTCTAGAGGGTACAGTAAACAAACCGTGAAGTAGAGTTGCCACTTGGATGATATCTAACACTGCAGAAAATCAGGTAAAAAATTAAAAAAAAATGTTGGAATTCGTGTAAAATCAAAAATTACGTGCAAAAACATTTTTAAATTTCTTCTTGACGAACCGTGTTAGTTCAAAATCGTGTAAAAAAAGACCGTGTTAAAAATGATATTACTGTATTAGATTTCTGCGGCATTGAAAACTAAAAGTTTCACACGTTTCATTTTGTAACCCAATTAGTTCAATAAGTGTTAGTATATACTAAATATATATATACATAAATCAGTACAGAATCGAGAAAAATAGGAATATATATTCTACACATCCTACATACTTCTTTCGAGCGAATAGAAACTGTGCTTGTTAACTTTTACTTTACTTATTTATATAACTAATAGTTAATTAATATCAATCAATAATTCATATTATGCGAACTATCGCGACAAGATTATATATATATATATATACAGACATATATGTACTCGTATATATGTATTTATATGTAAGAAAGTGATATCATTTATTTGACATCAAATTAGCAAATCAATTTTAAAACTCAAAGCAATTCGAACATCAGTTTCGTGAGCATTTTTGGTCTCTTTTTCGATGTGATTCAATTTCAGTTCCATAAACATTCAATAGCCCATCGGAAAGTGCATCAGCAGCGACTGGACAGAGTCTCGACTGGAGTGGAAGGGGCCATAATTGCGATTCCTTTTTGCGATATGTCGTTTTGCAGGACGAGCTGGCAGCGACATTTGGCAATGCAGTTGAGTGTTTTGTTGTTGCTTTTGTTGTTGGTGTTAATAAAAATTTATGATTATTGTTTTCACATTTTTCATGTTGTCAATATTAAAAACATTATTTTTCACGCGAATTGTCGTCAATGGTTGCAGGACATGGATGGATATCGCGATGCTGGACGCTTCGTCGGTTGGAGGGCTGGACGGTTGGAGGCATCCCAGGATTCCAGTATCGTTTCGTCTGCTTGGCCCAAAAATGTTATTGAAATTCGTTGATGGAATTCACCAAAAATAAAGAACAAGGACAACAGCAGGCGAAAATTGCATGTAACAACAATCCAATCCATTCAATCGCCCGCCCAGCACTCATAACTCAGACTCAGCTTTGGCCTCAACCTGGCTCTGAGGCCTGAGCTGGAGAAGTGTAGGCGCCATTTGGACGGCTGAACGGCTGAACGGCTGAACAGGACACAAATCCATTGGCGGGCCTGGCATTGTTGGAGGATTCGGCACAATTGTCAGGCAATAAATCGATGTGTGTAGGGCTGTAAATTTTTGCGGATGGCCGATGAAAAAGTGCATATTATGCAATTCGACAATACGCCAAACATGTCGACCTACGTACGCACTACACACACACTCACACACTCACACACACACACACACACACACACACACACAAACTCAGCTGCAGTGCATCGCAAACGGAAACGGACACGGACACGGAAACGCGCACACAAGTTCAGTCTCTTCTTCGTCTTCAATGGGTCGCTGCTGGACGCCCGCCTTTCGTCCTTCTCCCCATTCCCCTTGCACACGCCCCCTTGCAGTGCTTTGCATATCAATGAAAATGCATAAATTTTTTGCCTGGCCGCGTTGATTTTTTGCTGCACTCAGCGCGGCTGCCGCTTGCATTGCCCAAAACCGAAACCGTCCATCAACGAGCATAAATCAGTTCGGGCCGCCACAGTAGAAAAAATGGTAACCAACACGCAGGATTCCCACCTTCCCGCCTGCAATGCTCACAGGATGCTCACATTTGACAAAAAACGCAACGTCTCCCACTCCACAGAGCAGCAGGCGATGCATAGGCTCACTTACATACCTCCCTCCCCCCCCCCGTTCTTTCATACATTGATGAAACATAATCCTCAGAAAAACTGCACCATGCAAAAACATCGAAAATCCATAAAAATGCATCATAATTTCTTACCACGTCCCCGGAACTGGATCATCATCATGAGTTACATGGATAGCTGCGAACAGGCCTCCAGCTCCAGAACCCGTGTACAGCACTGGGGGTATTCACATAAGGATTTTTTCAATAATTAGTATAGATTAAGGACGTTCTTCAGCCTTCAGATGCTTTTCTCTCTTTAGAATTGTTGGATCATTAATGTTTTCTATTATAATTCAAGTTTTCATTGCTGAGTAACCTGCTGCATGCACCTGCCTACTCCACTCCACTCGATTCCGCTTCCGCATCTGATGACCATCAAGACCTGCGGCGTGACTCTGCAAGGACTGAGCTGTTCAGTGCATGCGCAGCCTGCAGGACTACGGCACTGTTGACGCATGTCCTTGTGCGAATATAACGGGGCTCCTGTTAATAGATTTGCACTGGAGCTGGCTGGAAAGGTGGACGCGAAAAACGTATTCCATACGCCAGTTGCTGGGGCATCTTTTCCGGGAGACTGCATATAATCACAGGACACTCACCCACGCTCCGCATTTCGATGGCTTTTTGTTTTACTTTACGAATGGGCGACCGTAAATTTTACTTCATTCATTCGAAGGACACGTCGAGGTATTCAGGCCTCATCCTCGCTGCAGCCGCCGCGCAGTTTTCCTGTGCGCATTTGAGTGCATTCGATGCGATATGTTGCCCGCTGTCCACATGTCATCCTTGCATTTATTTATTGAATTATGACTTTCCAGCCAGCGAAAGGTAAAAGGCGGCTTTGCCAACAAAGGGTAATGGCTTGAAAGCGAGCCAAGCGAGCCAAGCTCCAGCGAATGCTTTAATACTGATTGATATTTTTGCAGCTGGACAATCTGATATTCTGCTATTCTTTCTCTTTCAAGACAAAAAGATACGCTTTATAATTTATGAACAGAATCGATTAATAAGTGTATCCAGTGAATCAATTTTAAAGCCAGAATCTTGATCAGCAAAACTTTATCCAATTGGATTCGGATATTATTTATTCTAATTAGAATATTTAAATATTGATATCAGAGAAGGATCTATCTAACATACAGGAGGATTATTGATGCACGTATTAAAAAGAAGAGAAAGAAAGAGAAAGAGTATAACAAGTTGTAGGAGGTATCTATGACTTCTTAAGGAATCCAACTACAAGCTTTATGTCCATCTATCCATCTTCCGTCCGAATGATCTCTGCGATCTTAAGGACCATAGACACTGTGTATGAGGAGGCACCTGTCAGCAACGCGACGCCTCATTATATAAAATAGAGATAGAAAAACTTTTGTGTTTTTTATCCGATAGTTAATTAAAATAGAAATTTATTTATATACACAAATTATTATGTTTTGCCGATTCGCGAGGGTAGAGAGATATATTAAAATTTGAAATAAGTTTGATCTGTGTATAAGTATTAAAGAACCTACCTTTAGGCTTATGTGGGGTCGAAGATGCTTCCAAACAAACTTAATAGAACCCTATTTATCCACTTTTTAATGAGTTAATCAGAAAAATCAAAAAAAATCTATGAACATGTTTGTATATCTATTGAATATATTCAAAGTATATGATGGTACTTGCGATAATGAATTCTGTTTTATTTGTGAGCTTTTCTAAGCCTTTAAGGTAATAAACATAAATATTGAAATAAAGTTTTATTATGAAATAGGATGCGAGTACTCATACTTTAAGCAACTGGCTTACATTTTTATAGATATTAATTTGTATAATTTATTTAAGCAGCTTATATTGACTTTAGCATACAACTGTCTAATACTCTTAATAGTCCCAATGTTCCCACTCTGGGCCAAGTTAAGAATCGTTGGTAAAAAGTTCGATTGGCAGACCCTCAACATTTCATAGCATAGAGAGGGAGCAACACACTCAAGCTGAGGTCAATGCTAAAAGTACAAATCTTAGGGTTTTTTTTTTAAACATTAAAGTATATAATCTATTTTAAATATAAACGTTTAAATCTGTTAAACAGAAGATAAAGATATATGTTATATATATTTAAGAGGTTAAGAGGTTTAAGAGGTCGAGGTAAAAGCTTTGACCCAATATTCCATAAGAGATGCAGAATCAATTCTAGTCTAAAGGCAGGATTATAAGTTACGTTAACGCAGATCAAGTAGCATATATATAAAACTATAAGATATATAGAATATAGTTCAAATGGATGAAACTATAAACACAAAACTGAAATTAGCATTTTAGAGTGTGTTTAGTTTATTTGAGAAGTAGCTATACGTTGATTGTTTTGACTGGTACTTTGGGTAAATCCAGAAAGACATTTTGAAATCTTAATTTAATATATTGAGCTTATTCAATTTATAAAAATCCCATAACAAACAAATATCAGTTATCCAAGAAAACTGATTAAATGGTTTCAGCAAAGACGAAGAGTGCCTCAAGAATAATAATAGGAGTTCTCCTATTGGGGTTGAAACAAAATCAGAAGTATATTATGTATTATATATATAATATTTATAACTGTTTGCATTTTGCATATTGTGTGAAGTCTGGTGAAATTGAAGTTATTTGAGAATCGCTTCTCAAACATTGCACATGGACGTAGACAAATGACTTGGGACATGGAAGCTGGCGCAGTTTCTAAGATTCTAGATAACTCGCAAATATTTGAATACAGAGACGTCGGCGTTGTCTTTTAATTGTTTCTAATTTCCATGTTGACACTTGGCGCACACACTCCTCACACTCACACTCACACACCCACAGCCAGATCTTCTTTCAGCTGTGCCGGGAGCTGCTACCCGATGCAGTCGCTATCTTCTGTTGACAGACGCGATGGAAACGCGTTCCATTTCAATTTCCATTAGCCGGCCGCATGTTGGTTTAAGTAGCTGCTGCAAGGCGTTTGAAGTTGGGAAATGCCGCCCCCAACATGGATCCGTTTTCTTATGAGGCATATGTGAGACTTTTGCCCCTTCGGTGGGTCTTTGAGCTGCCGTTGATTCTTTTGCTTGTGCCGAAACTTTACGAGTTTTCATTACGCATTCGTTTAACCTGTTGACTCGTTGGCCAAACAGAAGGTTGCTGCACGGTAACTGTGGCACGTCGGTTACCTTACATCTTGTTATTTTTGTAGTTAAGTAATCATCACTGTATCATTTATATTTGCTTTTGACTATCTTTAGTTGGGTTTCGGTGAATCCAATTAACGGTTTTTATTACACGTAATTATAAGTGCGCAGACAAAGGTGTTTATTGACTGCAAGAGTAAATATATATAGGTATATACATTCGTATCTGGGGGTAGACAAATATTAATTTCTCTATAATTTATAGCTGCTTTTTAGGGGCAATACATTATATATTCTATATATAGATCCACCTTTACAAGATTTAAGCAATCAGTTAACTCAAAGCTAGCTGCAATTTAACAATAACAACAAATACCCCAATGGGCATTGGGGTCAGAGAACTAAAGAGGCATAGACCTCGGTCTATCACAGTCCAAAATACATCCAAATTATATATATATTATTATGTACATTATAAACATGACATTCCAGATGAACATAGTTCAAATCAGATCATTTTTATGTCGCGCTTAGACGCGCTTCACTTGTTTTCTATTGACTTTTTTTTTCTATTTTTTTCGATTCGATGAACAGATAACTTCCCAAATCGTTCTATTTGGAACCGGAAAACATATGCCCGGGTCCACACAGATTAGTCATAGAGTAGCTTTGCATCGGTTGAGTTAGTTTCGAGTGTGCGAATATGAATAACTTACGCGTTGTGCGTTCCTCAAATGTTCTGCTGATGCTCTCTGCCTATCAGATGCACTGGTTCGACTCCAAGTTGCAACGCTATCAGATCTCGCTTCCTGGTGTCCTTAACATATTCGTGCTGGCCTGCGTCTATGCCGCCTGTTTCGCCCAGCACTTTGAGCCGTCGGCGCTGATGAAGACGCTGCAGGATGTGTCTCCTTTTCTGTATGGATTGACCCGCATGCAGCTTATACTGAGCATCAAGGTGTTCAGCTATGCCGTCTATGCCTCAGTGCGAGCTGTGGGTGTGGCAAATGTGTTGATCCAGTCTTTGCCCATAAGGAATCCAGCTGCACGCAGCTGGAACAAGGATGAGCTCATTGCCTACGGCTTGCTGTGCTCCACGCTTATTGTGCTGATCTGCTTTGGCCTTTACATAGGCTACGAGATGGAGTTCAAGCTGCCGCCTCTAAAGGACATCATGATAGGTTTTGCGCTCTATCTGCCACACCTCGTGCTGGCCAGTTCCTTGAGATTCTACAGCATCTTTGCCTGGCTGACCCGTGACCGGCTGCGGCAGCTGAGCTCGGAAGTGCATGAGCTGCTGAGCGAGAGTAAAATGAAAACCGAATTGGAGCTGGTGGCATCTAGTGCCGTGGTAGTAACTGCAACGCCCTCCAATCTGGATAACCTGATGAGTCAGTGCCAGCAGCTGCAGCTATTGGCAGTGCGATTTGGTGCCTTCTTTGAATCCTTACAAAAGTCCCTCATGCTGCTCCTCGGTGTCAATGGCAACTGCCTGCTGTTTGGCATTTACTCCTATGTCTACTATAGCAGCACCTGGTATGTGCTCTTCGCAGATCGCAAGCGCCGCATCTTCTATGCCAGTAATGCAGCCATCTTCAGTTTAATTGCCTGCGACTATGTCTGCCTGCTGCTATCACAGACACTACTGGAGCAACAGGTGCGTCTTGAACTGTGCTCCTGATCTCTTGATACAACTCTTCTTATAGCGCCATCAATTCGAAGTCTCATTGAACTCCGTACTGAACCAAAGGGATGTCCTCTCCAAGCGAATGCGCAGAGTTGTGAAGGATATGCGCTGCACTTTGTCAATTGCTTTTCAATTCAAGTTCCAGTCGCTTTGGCGTTTCGATATACCTAACTTTCTCCTGGTGAGTAATCAGATATACAGTAGGAGTCCGGTTTGAGGAACTATAAAATGCAAGCCCCTGTACGTTAAATCGAATGTTTCGTTACTTCGAGTACTCAACTGAGGACCCTTGTCGCGAATCCATTAAACGGAGTGTACCTTAAACTTGACTTCTACCATATTATTATTTGCTATAAATATCATTATTATCTACATATTATTATATATTATATTACTATATATACAAGTATATATTATATTATTAGTTATATGTAGTGTATGGAACATATCTGAAGTTGTTCTTTATTCAAAATTATCTTTCACACAACAGAAGTGCGTTTTGTCTTCAACTTTATCTACTATTTATGTATGTATGTATGTATGTATGTATGTATGTATGTATGTATGTATGTATGTATGTATGTATGTATGTATGTATGTATGTGTGTATGAATGCATGGATGTATGTATGAAGGTTTTTTGTCTTCAACTTTATCTACTACTACTCTTTTTATCGACAGAACAAACACTTCTAAGCATTACCCGTTTTAACGTAACGACCCTTCTCCTCGATTCTCAAATGAAGCACTTAAGCTCATATGAGGCCATGCTTTTTTTGGGGTCTTCTTGTGTGAATGTGTATATGTAAATGTAAGTGTGGGTGAGTATGTATGTATGATGCATGTCTGATGTATGTATGATGTATGTATGATGTATGTATGATGTATGTTTGATGTATGTTTGATGTATGTATGATGTATGTATGTATGTAAGTAGGTATGTATATATGTATGCATGTAGGTATATATGTATGTATGTATATATGTATGCATGTAGGTAGGCATGTAGGTATGCATGTATGTATGTATGTATGTTTTTTGTCTTTTGTTTTAAGTGGAATGTCAAAGACCCTTCTCCTCGATTCTCAAATGAAGCACTTAAGCTCATATAATGCCCTGTTTTTTTTGGGGTCTTCTTGTGTGAATGTGTATGTGTATATGTAAGTGTGGGTGAGTATGTATGTATGATGTATGTATGATAGATGTATGTATGTATGAATGTATGTATGATGTATATATGATGTATGTATGATGTATGTATGAATGTATGTATAATGTATATATGATGTATATATGAATTATGTATGTATGTATGTATATATGCATGTATGTATGTATGTATGTATGTATGTATGTATGTTTGTATATATGTATGTATGTATATAAATACATACATAGATAAAATGCTAAGATCGTGTTTTTTTATTTTCTTAAATTACAGTTTTAAATTCTATCATTTCATTGTTTCTTTACATTTTTGCGTTGATTTTATATTCTGTTCACATACATTTCCTTTTTCGTTCGTTAAATTGAGTATAAGAGTTCGTTATACAATGTATAAATTTGACAAGTTCGTTAAACCGAAAGTACGTTAAACCGGACGTCTCCTGTAATACGTAATATAATCATTACCTATATCCCATTCTGCAGTTACTTCTACTACAAGTGCTTGTCATAGCACTCATCGTGATGTATCACTATCTAAACGATGCCATCCTGCAGATAAATGATAACTTGGAAAGCAGCAACGATGAATAAGATGTATCCAATATATATATGTATATCTATGTATATAAACTTATGTTTCTGTTCTGGTTCAGTTTGCTTAATGTGTCTCCACTTTAGCGTAGGAGTATTTATTATCTGAATATGAAAACTTAATCTATAAATTTGTTTGTAGCCCAAGGAACAGGACTGGCCACAAATCACGATTAAGATGCTAATAAAATTGTTCCCCAATCAAAGTAAAATTTTGTGCTGTTTCTCTTGTTAGCGATGGGAGCAGTTTTCCGTGTTGCAATAGTTTCCTTGAATATCGTTAAATATTAGTACTTCTTTTAATGAATCCTTAGATTATTGTTTGCACAACTACAAAAGTACTCGAATAAACATACATGTTCTAAAGGATTCGGTGGGAACATTCTGCAAGTTAACATTTATTCTGATTTCCATCTCTAGAAGTTATGGCTACTTATTCTCACCGGAAACAGTTCGGATACCGATACTACACACAACGACGGGTTTTTCATAAAGTTCTCACTCACGCAGAAGGCGGCGGACAGAGCTGTTTCTGGGTGCCCGGGATAACAACATGCAACGCCGGCAAATGAACATAATTTGTGTTAGGAAATCTACATAAAATTTACTGTGACTCCCCAAGTTACCAATACGCGTACACATGTACCACACACACACACATACTTAACACGCTCTAGGGCCGTGCAGCAGTGGAGATGCTGATGAGCAGATAAATTCATTAGGCAAAACCATGTAATTGTTCCACCAGGACAACGATGACGGCGACGGCAACGGCAACGGAGGAAGGCGAGCAAAGGCGCTGCCAACGCGCGACACTAAGCTCTGCCGGCGGGTTAAGACGGGCGCCAAAGGAGTGTAAACAACAGCAGCGCCAGAGGCAAGGATATGCGGACAATGGGCCCAGCTGGCAGCTGCAACACCAACCAACCAAACAACGAAGCAACCAAGGAACCAGAGCAGCCAACCCACACAGAGCTCCAGACAGACAACCACAAGCAGATCTTAAGTTTTGCGGAGCCGGCACAACCGAATCAGAGGCAGAGGCACGTCCCGAGCTGGTAAGGCGCCGCCATGCGAAGCGTTACTAAATACAAATTAAACAAATCCATAAATAATGTTTAATAATATTAACAAGGATATTAGCAGGAACCACACAGACTCACACACACACATGTGCACACATATTGCAATCAGGGCGAGTGCCAGCAAATGCACATGTTGTGGCTGCTTTAGTAGGTTTACGGCAATACGACTCCCTGGGATCCCTTAAGGATGCACGGGTGAAAACTCGATTTGGGATTTGTCCACGAATACGCTTATCAATCGCAATTCAATCCAGGACCTGATCGACATTAATTGCACTCACCTCAGGTCTTCAAATTCTAATAAAGTTTCATTCAAAGCTGGCTTAAAGTATACTTCATCTACATTATAATTTTTTTTAATTATTGTATAAAGCTTAGACTAAAGATTTTCCTTAGTTAAACATATATTTAATATAAACGTTTTGTTTCTAAAAACTAAATAATGATTTTATTTGTTTTGTTTCGATAAACAGATTAAATTATTTTATGTATATTCGATCGTTTACGGATTATGAAACGATCGGCATTCGATCTCTAACAGGATCCATATATCATATATTTAACTCAGATATTCCTTAATAGACTCCTTTGAAACTCAATTAAAATACTACTTATACTTTCACTTTTACAATATTTAACGAATATATCCAAATTTATCATTATTTATGAATGTTTATACGTAAAGCGAATATCAATTAAGAATCAAAATGAAAAACAATAATCTAAAAAATCTCTTATGAAAAAACAGTTCGATTTTAACCACTTCCCTTAAAGTTGAGTAAGGCATAACTGGATATGGATTTATTGTAATCCATCTTAAGTCAGCTAATTAGAGTTATATTTCAAAATTACATAAGCTTAATTTTAGAACATTAACCTATTTTAGACTTATTTAATATCCATTATTTCTAAGAGATTGCTCTTATTTTAGTCTCTTTGTCTTTTTGGCTATTTCCCTCTCAATGACCTTTATTTTTCTCTTCAAGGTTTCCCGCTGTTGAAGTTTACTTCGATCTGTTTTCCGTTTCTCGAGTATTTTTCGTGCTTTTTTGGGAGTCTCTTTATATTGACATCGCTTTTTGGGATAAAGTTTGATGTTTCTGCTGTTGAACTCCATGGAAGATGAGCTCAGCTCCGAGGTGTGTGTAGTGGAATCATAGCTAAAGGAGTCACTGGTCAGTGAGGAACTGCTGCTTACCAGGCGACTCTTACGTAGCGACCTTAGTTTGGGATAGTATCGACGTTTGCGAAGATTCAATTCACATCTCATTGGAGAGGATGAATTGCAGGAATCCGTTGTAGACGTATAATCGGATGTACTGCTGCTGAGTCTGCTGCAGTTGAGAGTCATTTGTCTGGCTGGGTCTACCAGCCAGGAGTCGGAATCGATGTACTGCTGTTGCTTGTATGACTCGTCATGGTCCAGGGGCAAAGCTGAATACCAAGGCCTGGACACAGGTGGCGAATGTTCCCGATGCGAGTAGTACGGATCTGTGTCCAAATCATTGAACTCTATCCATGGCTTCTGATTGCTACGGGGTAACTGCGACTCATTTATTTTATAGTCAGACTCTTGGATTAGCTGTTTGAGATTATTCAAATTGTAATCGAAGGAACCATCAAGACTTTCCTTATCTGGGGGCGAATAGCTGGTCCAACCGGACTCTGGCAGTAGCTCATTAACATTTTGGTTCTCAGTTCAACAAAACTCGTACATACCCTGTAGAGCTTGGAGCCTAGGTACTAAGGGCAGTATCGGTCGCTCAAACATAACGTAGTTTCCCATGTCAGTGGAGCCTGGATGCCTGAAGCGGCAGCTGCCGCCCCAAGTGCAGGCATTTCGCAGATAGAAACGACAAACGGGCAGCTTATCCTCAGCGGGGCTGCTGTCTCCTCCAGAAACCTCACCATCCTCCAGTTCACCAGACTTCAATTTCGACTCCATCCTTAGATCATCCACAAGCAGCTTTTCCTCTACTGTAAAATTCCGCAAGTCACGAGACTGCGACAAGAATTCCTCCAGCCCGGCATCTTGTTTAAGACCCAATGGAATATTGTCCGAGTTAGTAATACGCCCTGGAAAACTTTGAGATTGTGGATACCTCAGTGACTCGACTATATTCGATATTTTTGGCACATCGTTGATTGGCGACGCCATCGCCAGTCGCCTCAACTACTCCTGATAAAATTAATCCCATATGTTAATATGTACATATGTATATATGATTGCAATACTATTGCATAAATTAATACCTGATTCGCTTTGACTCTGTAATTTTCCTGTACTCTTCAGAAATAATACAGATATTTTTTCCATTAAAATTTAACAGGGTTTTTCTTATTGTTTATACAAATAGAAAACTCTCACAATTTGTTCGCTCTGCTTAACCAACACTGGAAATCACTTAAACGAGACAATCGTATAAAAAAGAAAGAGAGAGCGTCTCTCGTGCTTTGTTATCGAAGTTCGATAACAGCAGCAACTGCTGCAGTAAAAGCCCAGACACACTGCTTTTCATTTATAAACCGTTTACTGGTTATCGCCAGTCTTCCAGTTAGCCAATTCAATTTGGGTTTATTTTAAGAATAAATATATACTATTCCGTATAGAGAAATACCCATGTAATTTTGTTATTGTAGTATAATAATAATATAATATAATAATATAATAATTCAATATTGACTGCTGAGGTAAGTCTGAACCTTAAGGTGAGAGCTCATTGCACTGCACTTTGGGGAATTTGACCACTTTTTTGGAATAAATTAAAAACGCAATAAACAAGTAAATACTGAAGGCATATCCTATTGGTTAACAAATTCCTGTGCACTGGAAAAAAGCCGAAAGAAAATATATTTGACTAATCAGCTCTGTTTTGTTTACTTTAAACTTAATTGATAAATTGTAGGCAAGATACAAAATTAAATGAGATTATTTCTACAGCCTAATTAGTATTATAAAATTAAATACTTTTAAATATTATAATAATATACTTAGCATAAATACGATGAGAATAATAAAGTAGTGCAAGGTCTGAGAAGTTGTCAAAAGTATTTTAAATGATACTTTGTAGGGCAAATCAGATTCGTAGGGATGCTTCTAAAGAAAATGATTAATTAAAAGTGTGTAAAGTCATATTCCTGGAGAATCAAAAAAGAAAAAAAAATGAGTAATAAAATCAAATGTCCATTTTTAATTTTGGAAATAGTTTTTTTTCTATCGTTTTTAGTGAACGATGCCACATTTGAAGCCGATATTCACGTCCGTATCATATCGGCCTTTTAAGTTTGAATCAAACTGTCAAGTTTTTGTACGCTAAAGGTCTACTTACAGGCGTCTTATCATCTTTTTTAGTTATACTTGTAGTGCACTACCAGTCTTAGTAAAAGAAGGCTATAATATTCATTAACTAAGAAATACACAGCGTATTCGATCCTTAAGTTCACACATAATTTTATCAGAAGCCAAAGACAGACGAACATAAAAATTCTAATATATTTTAATCGAATTAAGAACATTATAATAATACATTTTCAGTATAGAATATCTTTGAGATAAACAATAAATATTATAATTTATTTAATCTATAAAAAAAGTAAGGAATGAGGCGAAGTAAGCTTCTTTTTAAAATATTGTAAGTCAGTTCAGAAAGTTCAAACAGATTTCAACATATAAAACCAAATCTATAGTATGTCAAAATTTGCCAAGTTAATATTATTATTTAGGAGCCCTTTTTATAGGGTAGTGGCTCACTTAGCAGATCTACTCTTTCTTCCCTTAGATAAGTTAGTATTGGTTTTCACGACAATTCTACTGAAAATTATCCAAAAGCTGCTGCTCTTTTGCATCCGGGTTTACAGTGAGACGGCTGCAGTGGTCAGAGAACTAGAGGATTTATTGCAGTTTTCTTGGAATATAGCCATTCGATTTTCTGTGTTTTCCCTCGACAACTTGTTTGTTATATTCCGAAATGAATTTGGATACAATGGATTACAAACAGATCCCATTTGAATAAATGCCTGATTGGTATGTTTAACCTGTTCTTACTTCTAATTGCCTACTATATAGATGTGTATGTGTATGTGTTGTGATGTTCTTTCAGAGTTTAGTAAACTGAGGTGCTTCAATCATAAAATAAAGGGTTTGGCAATGCCTCCTTGGGATCATAAACACAATATGTATCTACCACATTTAAATGTATATTAAAAGTCTTGCTGCTGTATGAAAATTAGAGACCCGCTGGCAAGTCAGTCTTTGGCCCTTCCTCGGTCCGAGCGAGAGTCCCTCCTCCCACCTGCCCGTCAAGCGCTTAGAGCAACAGCATCAATTTCCGCAAAATTGCGCCACTAAATTACCATAACGGGGCAGCAATCCTGGGCAACAGCTCAACCCCTCGGCCAGGACACCCGCCTCAGACACTTAGCCCACAAGCGAAAACTAACGGAAACATATTACGCTAACTTGAGAAACGAAACAATAAGGCGACAAGTGGGAGACGAGAAGGACAAGGACATGGACGAGTCAGAGACAGGAGACAGGAGACAAAAGACAAGAGCGACAAGGCGAGACAAATGCCGAACTGAAAATACCCAAAAACCAAAACAAAGAAACAGCGCGAAAAACGCAAACATCAGCAATGCGGCATTGGGGCTACCTGTTCCCGAACTCCTATAGCTCTAACCCTGGTCCTGTTCTGTTTGGACAACTAGCGGCGGCGGCAGGCGGCAGGGGGAGGGGGGCAGTGGGATGGGCACGACGATTGTCCCACAGGACTTGTAAATAGCAACACGCAAACAAGTTAAAAAGTTCTTCTCTCTTGTTCTTCGCTGCTTCTTTATGCTCCGCCTGGCTCGGGCCCAACATAATCGTTTCTCATTTCAATGGTGGGGGCCCCCGATTCCGATCCCGCTGCTCCTGCTCCTGCCCATGGTCGTAGTGCTGCTCACCTTTTGTGCTGGCCCGCAATTTAGTTTTGAGCGTAATTTCTTTTAATAGCGCCAGTCGACAGATAAAATTCACCACACACACACACACACACACGCACACCCTGGCACTGACGCTGACGCTGACGTCTGCGTCTCCATAGATGTCTCGCGCCCAGTTAAAGCATCTGCGGGGTCGAGCCTCTAAAGAGGTCAAGGGGTGAGAGGGCGCGTCGGTGGCGGATATCGCAAGTAAATTGCTTAATTTTGGCCATGTCTCAGCCCCGGGTGGATCGAGGTATCGCCAAGAAGGGCTGGGATGCAGGTCTCCTTCTCTGTATCTTAGGCCCTGCCACTTGTTTTGTTTTATTGGGCCTTTGGGTTGGGGCATTGGAGTGGATGGAGCATGAAAGCGATGGAAATGGAAATTGAGCTCTTCGCTCCAGGTTGACGTTTTCGGGCATGACGATTTCATTTGCATTTTATGATAATTGAACTTCATAAATATGTCACGGCAGCATCTTAAAAGTGCCAACGGTAAGTACACACACCGTTTGTTCCCAGAGATAAATGCTGGATCCCGGCATTGTCCTCGCATTTGACGCACCGTGTTCCGCCCAAAAAACACTGCCGGCATGTGCTTAATAATTATTTTGAAGTGTCCTCATTAATTTGAAATACTTATGGGACGTACGGGCCGGACCATAAACTGCTAAACAGAAGTGGATTACGGTTACATTTAAAATATGCTAACTACGGCTATACGGCTATACGAGTATCATATGAAGGAGTACGGCAAATGATTGGGCCGGTTATTATTATGATGATGATGATGCTGCAGCTTAGAACATGGATAGTATTAGGTGTGAGGTTACTTTCATGGCAACTGTTAAGCCTTAAGTATTAGGACAACTACCTAGTCAAAGGGAAATCCTCCACGTGGACTCCTTGATAGCTGTCTATCCTTTCAATCGACCTTCCAATCGTGAACCCTACATGTCCTCCTTGTAGAAAGCAAAAACATTTAACACCTCATTAGAATCAGGACTCATCTACTATCCGCACATTCCCTTTCAGGGCATCCATCTCAACTGCCAGGCAACTGGGAACAACAATAACAAGTACAACTATTTGGCGCCGCCATGAATAAAGTCAGGCATAAACAGGATATATGACCGCAAATCCCAGCGCCCTGCAGCGGCAATGAATATTAATGAGATGTCATCAGTCTTTCGTCAAATTAAAACGCACAGCACAACAGCCCAGAGCTGGGACGAGTAAGGCTGAAAGCACAGGGAGAAGCGAAGAGTTCCGACATCGCTTGGCTCTATTGTGTGCACATCCTGCGGTAACTTTTCTAATTGTTGCCAACACAACACAAATAAATCAGCCGGAAAACAGGCTCAAGACTGACATTGCCGTAGAAGGGTGAGATACTCAAGCGTCCGTGTCTGCGTCTCTGTTTCAGTCTCCGTCTTCGTCTCTGTCTGCGTCTCCGGCTGTTGGCCTTGAGGAATTTTCGACAATTTGTTGTGCGAGCAGCTAAGTATTCCATCAGTCGGAAAGGTGGATGGAAGGTAATAGTGGGAGCTCTTTGGCATCGCCGTAACCATCATCGTCTTTGTCACACGTCAGCGCACTATCATCACGCTTGTTTACACGCATAATTATGTGTGCCGGATCCCGGGAATACCACCTCCAGCACCACATCACAAGTCACTTCGCCCAGCGCCGTGACACGCCGCCTATTTACAGCTGCCATCGCCATCGCCAGCGACATCCTTCGCCTTGTGGTTCCTTGTGGTTTTCCGGCTGCCTGAAGCGATTTAATGCCTTGTGACAGATTTCTCACTTGAACCTAAAATGACGTCCCGTGTCACAATTTGAAGCTGATAATATGATAATGAGGTTTGTTTATTTGATTTATGTTCCCCCTTGTCAGCAGCAACTACGTGGGCGAACTGCCTTCCTTCATCCTCTATCCTTCATCCTTCAGCTTCTGTTTATTCAAATCACAGTCAAGTGGAAGTTAATCGCTTGCTTGGCAGCTTTTGGACTTACTTAAGAGCCGGAGACTTGAGTTCCTTTCGTGTGTATGTCAAATGTGATTGGCTCTCTCTTAAAAAAAAATAAAAACATCTCTCTGACATCCTTGATAACAGTGTCAAGCTCTTCAGTGATTAAATTTTGTGTGTCAGTTTGTTGACAAGAGAACTATTACAGCAAATCTTTAAAAAAATTCAATTTGTAGGTAAGCATTGCATTACTTATATATCATTCTTTATACATAAAGCCGTTAAAATCTAAATATAGTTATAATGATACGCCTCAAGCAAATCGAACCACCTAATGTCGAGGTGCGCGCCAAGGACGAGGTTCGGGCCAGCTTCATTGTTTTCGCTACTCTCTGTGTAGCCATAAGGATCACACCCATTTTGATACGCAAACTGTGTGTTTAGATGAAGCTCGCCTCAAGAACGAATCCCTGCAAGTAGCCATATTTTACACGGATCAACAAGACTCTGACCCAAAACAATGGAATATTTCAGTTAAGCAGATTAAAATGTTAATTGAAAGCAAATTCAATAAGTAAAAAATTAGTTTTTACAAATAGTCTTGGAATACCTTTAAAGTAAAAAGGGTTAGGAATACTTCAGCAACAGTTAAGATGTAAGACAGTTATGGCAGATCATAAGAGATATGCTAGAAACACTTAAAAAGGATCTTCTGGCACATTTTACTCCCTACCTAGTATATCGATATATGAGATATTATCAGAAAGTTGGATATATAACACTTTCATCATCGGTTTATTAATTCCCCTCTCTGATTTTCAGTTCACTTCAATCTTCATATACTTGTGATTGCATATAAGAAATACACAATTTCATAGCATACATTTTGGGGCACAGCTGTGTAGTTTGGGCCGTAACCCTAACTCCGCTGTAAGTGGCCTTATAGCCCCATTAGTCGTTGCTGATTCTGGTGCACATTATTTCTGGCACGGCACGTGTTTGAACCGCAAACAGATGAATTTCTGCAGTGGAGAAGCGACGACGAATTATGAGCCACTCAGAGCACTTGCGCGTTCCAAAAGGAGAAACGAGAAGAGTCGCTGGATGGGGGCGGGTGATGGGGATGAAGGTGAGGGCTGTTAGGTTGCTAGGGAGCTAGGCCAGGAGGCTGTGTGTGCTGTACGCTCGCAACGACTGCAATTCGTCCTCGGGGTCTTTTTTGTGTTAATAATAAATAAACGTGCCCTGAATGGGCGTGGCGCCTGCAGGGCTACCTTTGTGCTTGTGTTTTGGACACCGGAGCGCATTTTAATGGACGAATGCAACGCTAGCCCCGACGCCCGAACCTGCTACACCTTATGCCACCCTCCAGCCCACTCCGGCTGCATGTGTGACACCGAGTATGCTCCACTCCGACTGCACTCCACAATGTCCTACGGTCGTGCATGTACCCGCTCCCGATCCCCTGCCCGGTTTGCTGGTATGCTGGTACGCTGGTACGTTCGTACGCCTGAAATACGGCATTTGCTCGTCCATCTTTTGATTTAGCACCGACATAAAAATGATTTATCAGTGACATTAAAATAATGCACACTGTGGCGCATTTTATGTGCGAATGGATTTCGCGCCTTTTTGTTTTCCTCCCAGCCAGATGCCCCCCGCCCTCCTCATTTCCACAGCCATCTCTCGACCACATCTCCTCGACGTTGCTGCTGCATTGCACATCGCATTTGAGCCTAGTTCAACTTATAGCCAAACCCCATTCCAGACCAGCCCCGCACCCGATCCCATCCTGCTCTATCCGCAAACAGCTGTCCGTCCGTCTGTCCTGTCTGTCAGTCTTTGTATGCTGCCGTCAGCCAAATGTTTTACGGCCGAGGTGTTTGTGCCTGCTACTTGTGTGTGTGTGTACGGCTGTGTGTGTTTATGAGTGTGTGCTATAGAGCTCTGCACCTATCCGAACCTAGCTGGAGGTCATAAATGTAAACTTTTATGCGATTATCGCGCTCTCTTTCCCACTGCAAAGCTTGGCACACATGCACCGAGTAATGCACTGAGAGATATATAAGAAATATCGTAGGATCGCTATATATATATCCTGATCTTATATGCGATTGGCTTTATCCCTAGATCCCAACAAGAAATGAAACTGAATTAAAATATAATTCCAGAAGAGATGTTTACAGTGTTCCGTGAACTATTAGCTAAAGTTTGTACCCATTCGTTTCTCGCAGTGCATTTGGCGCTATGTATTTGAAATGTGCCATAATTTGCGCCCAGATGTGTGACACAGCAGACGGGCCAGCGGGCTGGCAATCAACTGTGGATGCAGCGTAGCAGCCACAGAACCAGCAAAGGGCTCCTCCACCGCCCTCGAAGCTCCAACATATGCCCTCGTGGGGCCTGGAACTCATTAGAGCGGGCGTCGCTGCCGCTGTCTCGCTGGGTGCGTGCGTGTGTGTGTGTGTTTAATGAGGAAAGCAGAAGCCGGGACCAGGCGCAGGCGCTGCAGCACAGAGAAGCTCAGCAGAAGCACCAAAAGCAGCAGATACGAGTCAGATACGAGAGACATGGGACATGGGAGCTGGGAGCTGGGACATGCATGCACATCTGCAGACGCCGCTGATTGCCCGGCAATGGCAGAGACCCGTCCCAGTCTGGCCAGTTGGCAGCGTCAGCATAATTTCCTGATGCTAAATGCCAAACGCAGAGCGAAACGGGACGAACAGGATGAGCAGCCAACAGCCGAGCACTTAAGCCCATCCGCCGTTGCCATTCGACGACCATCCACTGACCGACTGCCGTCGTGCCAGCTCAAATGAGAGGTGAAAGGGTATGGATCCGGTACGGGATACGGGATGCGGGACTACGAGTGCGACTGCAATGGGGGATTGGGTCGTGGAGTGATAGCCTCCTGCCATAGTTGTTGTTCTTGATGTTGTTGTAGTTGCGGCTGTGTGTCATTGTCTTGCGCTGGGGGCCTGGAACGAGAAGAGTAGCAGCACTAGGACCATAACCAAAACCAGAACTAGAGCCAGGGCCAGGGCCAGGGCCTGGGCCAGGACCAGGACCAGAGCCAGCAGCAGGGCCTGGGCAATTTAGAGTAGCGCACACACACCTGTTTTTGGGTAATTTATCTCGAAGAATTATTATTTCAAATATTTTCGGCTGCGGGCTGAGCGAATGCCCGACCAACCCCCAGGACGACGCAACCAAATAAAAGGATTTTAAAATGGTCATTTGATATGAATTATGCGCGTTGGTGCAATTACAGATCCCACACCAAGCCAGAGCAGCCATCGCTGCACCACTACCACCTCCCTTTTCTGGCCAATTGCTGCCCAGTTGATGCCTTTGTCTGACTGTGATGTGGTTGTCTGAAGCGCTCGGATGGACTGGGATCTGCCTGTTTACAAAACCATCCGGGCATGTCCTGCCACTAGAGCTGATTCCAGTTCATATACAGACACTGTTTGTTGTCCTGGCGCTCAGTTGCTCTTGGACTTCATTGTTAAATAATTAAATCAGCTGCGAGACTAATATATTTCTCTTAATTGCAAACAAGTCCTTGCGTGCGCATGAAAAATGTCCTGGCCATTCCGGCCCCGTTCTGATTTATATCCTGTAGCGCCAATACCCGACAATAGCTCTGACGGGACGCATATTTGGAGCATAAATAGCTCCACCAGATCTACGAATAGGCACCACAATCGCAGCTACTTATGGAAGAGATTTATGTTCCCAAACGAGAGGACATTATTTTGGTAACTGTGTTTGGCTAACTCTGGATTCCAAACTATAACTTATTTGTATTCAGATGAATCATTTGAAAGCGACATAAGGATCATTTCTAAATGGGAACCTTTTTATAAAGTAATTAACAGTTCTTATTTTACGCTCAGGTTGAAAACTAACTATAATATATATCAAAAGATAATTAGAACTTATGATCATAGTATGTAAAGATCGACGATTGTTACAAATGTAGCCTGTATTCTTATGATAATGATGATTATTTATAGCATATAATAATATAATAGTTATCTTATAGATATAGATATATCTTATATAGAAAACTACGAAGAAATCTGCATCTATCTTTAAATGAAAGAATTTCCCAATGAGAATAGTTTCATCTGTCAAAGGACTCAAGGGATAGTTCAGTCGTGAACATCTGTCGACTTATTTGGTTTCTAGAAGATCTGGCAACAATAAAGTGTCATACGACACTCACCTACAAAGTTCAGTAATCAAATCGAACATTAAAAAATCAATGAAAAATCAACAGAAACGTTCAAAATAATTGCCGCGGCGGCACCCAAAAACTCAGTTCGCTCGTGGAAGAGGCAAACAAATTGAAAAAAAAAGTAAGGAAATGTAAAAATAATCGGCAATAAATTTAGCAAAAGTGTCGAAAACGGTCCGCACACACACACACACATACAGAGAGGGAGGGAGAGAGGAATACACACGGAAATTTGGCCACGCCAAGAGCTCATAGTTCAATGTCCTGTGCAGGCGACGACCAGCAGGGGCAGGAGGCAGGAGGCGGCGTAGTCCACGTGGTGTCAGCAGCAGGAGAGGGGTGAAGGGTGGAGAGCTGAGGGGTTCGCACTAGCAACCGCATTTATAATAAATTGAATTGCAATAACTCAACTTCAATCAAAAATCATAATTCATGGAATTCGATAGGCAGAACCGCTGGCGAACCCGTTTTGGCCAGGCTTGGAACTGCAGGCGGCCTTCCTTGTATCCTTACACGGCTGTTCGCAGGAGTTCCTCCTGCTCTTCTCCATTTCTTTCACTCTCTATTCACTTTTTGTGTGTTTTTTTTTTCCCGTTGGCCCTACGATGCATTGCATTGGTCGTCGCTCGGGCGACGCTGCCGAAAATTATAAATCTACGCTTTGACATGAAGATGCAAGTGTGAGGCGGCAGGCAGGCGGCAGGCGGAATGGAGGAGTGTGCTCTGTGTGCTTTTGAAGACATGGATTTATAGACGAAGACATAAATACAAACGGAGCCATCGAAGTCGAAACTACCGACCAAAGACACCAGAACACACCAGAAAACACCAAAAAACTGTGAAAAGAGCGCGCGAGCAGAGCCCAAAGAGGCGGAACACGCTCAATGCCCATAAATATCCTTGTGCTTGTAGTTGCCACTGTTCCACTGTCCCGGCGGAGGGATGGCGGGAAGCATTTTAGGTGAAAATAATCACCGCTTCACATGAAATCATTTTGCGCCACAAAATGCCAAAGAAAATGCAAGCGACGCCACATGGAAGAGAAAGCACAGAGAAAAAAAAAACCACGAGAAGGATACGCAAGGACGCAACGCTCGGCAGACCGGTAAAGTCATCGCAGTTCAACTGTTCCAACTGCAGGCGATATAAATTCAAAGTTTTGCCATATCAAGGACAAACAAATCAAAAGTGACAATTTTGGAAATCGTTTAAATGATTTTTAACTTTGATTTGTTGCTCCCAAACAAAGCGAAAACCCAATCGGAGAATTTAATGATTACTGTGAACCTGGGAGGTGCATAGGGAATATATATTCTGATTGGGAAATCGAAATCATTGTGAATGTTTTTATACTCACAAAAAAGTTAAGATCTCTTTTGTAATTTCTTTTTACAATCACACAAATCGTAAGGACCTCATGCAGATGTCAGTTCAGAAACTGAACTGAAACTTGGCTGACAGACAGAGTCAAGGACTCAAGGATTAACTATCGTTTGTCAGTATAGAATATATAATATTAAATTTAAATAGATTTTATACATTAGAGTACAGTATAATGTAGCAATTGAATAACATTCACAGAACTATGTGTTAGGCTGTTTTTTATCTAGGACTTTCGGGATCCTTCGCATATTTTTTTGTTAACTCATTTTAACAATGAAGCTGGTAGAATAGTTAGTAAATAGTCTACAAAGAGTCAACACAATGCAGTACAAAAGGTATTATTATAATAATGTACTCGTATATCTTTCTAAAGAGAAAAAAACGAGGTGGAGACAAACGGAAAGAAATGCACATAATTTTTTCAAGTTCCGTTGTTTTAGTGAATGGAAAAAATGCTAAAAAGGAATTAATAGTAACAGAACTTTGGGTAAACAGAATATCATATCGAATTTTCCACACACTCTTCTTAACTGTTATATTTACATTATTATGTTATAGAAAATCTTATTTAAAAACATAATTGATTGGATTTGGCACTTCGCAGGACCTTTACATCTGGGATTATATTTTTGTGTATTCTCCTTTTATGTTACATGTCTGGTATTGAAATTCTGTGTTAAGGATACTCTCCAGCACTCGGCAAAAGTTTTCCTTGATGGTCAACCACCTTTTTTTTTTATTCTGGGCAGCGCCAAATTTTATTGTACGCATTCTCCTGTTTGTTTTTATTTTTTTGCTTTTAAAATATTTTAATGTTTATTTATATGTAGATTTTGTTTGGTTATTGTAAAGAGGACTGGCAAAAAGGACTCGCCAAAAGCTGGCGGATGTTCGTCGCCGTTTGGCCATAGCCAAAGTATCTCCAAACACATTTTTTTGTTAGTGTCTCCTGTCATAAAAAACAAGGACTACAAGTAGCATTATGCCGAATGAAAAGTGCAGCAACATTGGCAGCAAACAAAACAGGGGAAAAAAAACGACAACACCTTTAGCCGCGGTCAAAAAGGACACTCCACAAAGGTCGCGGAAGTAATTCAAAACTTGAGGAATGAGGGAAATAAAATGGAATAAGAATCAGACAGAAGAGCAAATAAAGTGAAGAGATCGGGGAATCGGAATGTGTCTGGCTGAGGCCCAAATTGACAAGATTTATTTTCAATTAAAAACAAACGAAACGCAACACGCATTATCCTTTCTATCCTTTGAATGCCGTAAGGACTCAACATTCAACCTTTTATTGGCAGCATTTCATTCGACTTTCAATCTGAGTAAAAACCAAAAAGACATTTCAAAACTTTAACAATTATATTCAAAAAAGAATCTTATATAAAGCAATTAATAGTCTATCTTCAATTAATGAAATTTATAAAAGTTTATTTCTCTTTTATTACTATGCTTTACTTTAACAGTTAACTATTCCTGTGAGACTATGAAACACATTTTTAATATAATTTCCTATTTTATGATTTTATACTTTGAAATAAACACGAAATATTGTCAATATGACAAGGATCGCTCCTACTTTATTTGCCAGTGGATTGTATTTGATGAGTCGCACCACATTCTTTTTACACCAGAAGGAAGTTACCTGTCCAGAGGTCCTTTTATGTATTTTACCTGTCGCCAAT
The DNA here is from genome assembly GCA_035045065.1 of Hirtodrosophila trivittata. Taxonomy (NCBI): domain Eukaryota; kingdom Metazoa; phylum Arthropoda; class Insecta; order Diptera; family Drosophilidae; genus Hirtodrosophila; species Hirtodrosophila trivittata. The sequence continues at coordinate 1,856,852 of JAWNNK010000866.1, forward strand.
GCATCTATTGTACAACTTCTGACACTGACACAAAACTTCTTCTGGGTACATTTGCCAGTCTACTTTGAGTGCTTTCTGGAGCTAGTTGCCATTGTGTTTCTGGAAAATTTGCCTGACGATATTTTGGTCCAGGCTGAAGATCATCACCCTAAACCTTTTTAACAAATACTTAGAGGAAAACATCGCTATAAGGACGATATGTCTATTATATTCTATTGGTATGCCTAAGTCTAATCATATCATTGGCAATGAAAAGCTAAAGATGCTATATCCAGGGATGAATCAATCTATCCAAAAGGATATTTCTATTGAAACCAAATGTGAAGGGGCTTTGCTGGAAAGATTGAATACTGAAACTGCGCGAGGTTAAAGAAAAGAAATAAAATGTGCTTCTAAAATCGAAATATAGATAAATTTCAGATTTACACAAAAAGAATTAAACTAAGAATGAAAAGTACAGAAACATTTGCAACAGTGTAGAAAAAATGCCAAATAAGTATCAGGACAGAGCAAATAAACTGGCAGGATCAGGGATCGGGGATCGGAGGATCGGGATGTGTCTGCGGCGCAAATTGACAAGATTTATTTTCAATTAAAAGCAAACGAAACGCAGCACGCATTATCCTTTTATCCTTTGAATGGCTTGATGCCAGTGAGGACGAGACATTCAACATTCAACATTTTATTGGCAGCATTTTATGTGATTTTCAATTTGACAATAAATCAAAAGGCAGCCGTCGCATTTCAACATTTCCACATTTCCACAATATCCAGGCAAACTATTGTGGGCTGCTCTCTTGTCGTGTGTGTGCAAGGACGACGCCACCCTTAAGCCACAGCGCATGGCGCGTTGATGAATGACGAAGGACATGCAGTCACACACACACACACATAGACATACACACACACACAGATATACTCACTTATACTGAGAGGCACACGCACACCGATTGGCTGCACGTCGACGTGCAATAATTTTATGTGTCCTGGCGAGCAACGGTGGAAAAAAGAGATGCTGCGGAGGATGCGCTGCAGCCGCCTCATTGTTGTCTGTCCTGGTTATTTATGACCCATTAAGGCAAGCGGCAATTGCACATGTGTTCTTCACACTGCTCCAACCCCCTCCCCATCTGCTCACCCACCCACAACAGCTACCTCATCCATTCAAGGTGTTATGTGTGTCAGGTTGCCCAAACGCGACCTCGACTGATGGCAGCGTTTTTGGCTCTGAACCGATTCCTCTTTTAATTGTTAGCCGAAGGCGAAGCAGACACAAATGTTAATAATTGCGTCTAAGCATCCTTTATATGTATATACTTATATGTGTCTGCATATTCTATATATATTCTTTGTCTAATAATCATAAGGCATAATTCATTTGAAATCGTGTTTGGCGTTGAATTTATGAGATTTCTCGTTACCATTTACGCACGCAAAAAACAATTATCCTTGCCGTTATCCCCGCCAACGGGCACACATTTAATTGCCTGGCCAAAGGATTCGAATGGAGACATTAGAAAAATCTGTCGCCGTCAGGACAGGACACACGTCGCTTCCACCGAATGTCGTTAAAATACGAGTACGAGTATTACAGGCATGTGTAACTGGAGCAGGACGAGAGCAGAAGCAGAAGCAAAAGCAGAAGGTTAACCCATGGACATGTGTGTACAGTTGTCCAAGGATCATGCACAGAACATGTGCTTCTCTACTTTATTGGATATGACACAGAATTGTGTTCCAATGCTGGGGGGCAATACATTTGGTAACAACTTGCCCGAATGTGCAATATTTCGACGATGAAAAACTTCGTTAGAACTTCATATTGAACATCCTTCAAAGGATGACAAAACGGAAGTAAATAAGGAGTATCATATTATTCTAAAGTTGATTTTGATTTACTTAAACCAACAAAGAACATTACTTGTCAAGACTCCTGAAACTATATTCTGACATAACCAATTGCAGCGTCGCAAATCCAACTCCCTTTTTGGACACACAAGCTGCTGTCCAGGACGAAGCTCAGAGGAAACCGACGACTGGCGACTGCAAAACTTCAAATCATTGCAAAGTGGCAAAATAAATAAAAATGTAAATAAATTTGAGTGTGCGCAGCCGAGAAACTGTGCACGTCACTGGGAAGCAAGAAGCAAATGCGCAAGGATACCAGACAGGACATAAGCCATTGCTTCAGCCTGCATTACGCTCACTGCACAAATTTATGCGACATCAAGTGGAATTGGATTGGTGCCGTCCGTTTGGCGTTGTCCTCAAACAACGTCCTATCCTGTCCTGTCCTGTCCCGCCTTGTCCTGTCCATGTCCTATGCATTATTCTTCTCAACTGGCAGCGACAAGAGAGACTACGAGAAAATCGCTTGACACAAATAGCAAAAAGCAGCTACCTCAAGGGGCGTATCAAAAATGAACTCAAGAATTGCTTGAAATGTAAATAGACATTGCAAGGACTAAGAGTGGAACTATATATAAATATTACATATATGCCACATCAGTAATAAAAGTGGATAATTAACAGCCAACAAGAGTTACTTTCACTGTTGTAGTGCATATGCTGGGCTATCTGTCATTAGGGATTCACGTTAATCAAGGATTGTTTTCTAAGAAATGTGCGTTTGATATGAAATAATTTCAATTCTTATTGCTAATTATACATTCTATTTATGTAATCATTACAATTCTGGTATTGTAAACATCCTGCTCCAACTTTACAAACATCACTTTGAGGTGAACATCTTTTTAAGGACGATACGTCTAATCGTGATCAGATGATTGACTTTAGCTAATAAAACAGAGAGCATTAAAAAGCTATTCAATCTATGCGACAGGATTCTCAAATTGAATTCAACTCTGAAAGCGAATTGCTTGAGAGAATGAATGCTAAACTGTGCAAGGCTAAAGAAATATTAAATTAAATATTGTTATTATTAAAATTATATTATCTAAGAATAAATTGGCAATGATAAGCAATACTACTTAGGTAAGAGTAATATACCATTCGAAAGGTATTTTCATGCTGAAGCATGTCAGTTAATAAGTATTAAGTATTGGTATTAATTAGTCTTAGTTTAGTATAACGCAAGGAAATCAATTTGCAAGTGTCACCAATACTAATGCTAATACATGGATACGAACGAACATGGATGGAACGAATTTCAGACGATGTGAAAAACAAACACTAACACAAAGAAATGCTCGATGCACTTTGCAAACGTGAAAGAGAGAGAGAGAAGTATTTCTTTTATATTGTTTGCTTAGATTTGCATATGAAGCAATTAGCTAGAGCGGAATGGCTATGTTCACTCTAAGCTTAGGCGCAACTTTGAAAACAAAATGTGCTAGATTAATGCATAATAAATTTTAAATCAAAATCGAAATGATACAAATCGATTTACTGGTTGAATTTCAACTTCTATCCCTCTGAAATCGAAGAATAAAAAAACATATTTCAGCTGTGATTAAAGGATTTAATATCAGAACTGAAGCTAATTTGAATATCAGCTTTTAAATATAGGTACTGTGTATAACTGATCTGAACTCAGCAATTATAAGAACGTGTAGACGTTTGATGGGTTTCACTGGCATAAAGGAAGAGAGGTGCTTTCTCGTCCTCGTTGTGCCTGTCCTGCTCAGCGCTGAATGTTTAATTCAGACCGATCTGAAAAATGCATAAATACCATTTTAATTAGAAAATTAGCTGAAAATATGCAGCTCACGTTAATCGCATGGCACTGGGTTCGCTGCAAGGCTGTAAATGGAGCTGGCTGCCGATGTGGATTCGGAGCTGGAGCTGGAGGTGGAGCTGGAGGTGCAGGGGATTGGAAACAAAGCTCATGCAATATCCAAGAGATGCGACAACAACTGAAAGTCAACTGACTGCTCCATGCTCCTCTTTCACTGCCGCAATGACTACGTCTGCCAGTGCCATTGGTGCTGCTGCTGCTGGTGCCAGTGTCCTGGCCTCATGCTCATCCTGACACTCGAAAATCATTGCGGCACTTGCGACGGGTACGGCTTCAGCTACGGCTCTGGGTCTGCCTCTGACTCCGGCTCTGGGGAGTTCGACTCTGCTGTTTGTTGCGACAAATGCCGTTATAATTATTTATACCGTAAGCACATTTTATGGTGTCGCAATTTTAAAATGCAATTAGACGCGCAACTCTATGAAACCCAGTAGCAGCAGCAACAACAAATTAGCCCATGTATAAGGCATAACTAAGATATACCCTGTATCAGGCATATATAGTTGTAATCTACCTATTATAGAAATATCTTATTTGTGGATACTTTTGGCTTCAATTTAGAGTAAAACTTTGTTAAGAAATAATGAATATTAATATTTACTTTTTTTATAAAATAATTTTATCTTTAGTTTACTCTAAACAGATAAATTAAATGATAATAATAGATTATGTATAAAATATAATATAATCAGTTCAAAATCTACCTTAGAAATATAAATATCATATGTTGGAAATATCTTTGTATCATAATTTAGTTTACTTTAAATATGCGCTTAATCAGATCTGGGATAGGTCCATATCTTTTTAGAATACTTTCTGTAATCTCTAGTAGTATACCTCTCTGCTGTTAGATGGTTGGGTATTAAAGGACATTGAAATAATATACATAAAGGACAATACTCGTACTCGGGGACAGACAACTGTAATTCTTAATGGGGTTTTGCCATTTCAGTGCTGTGCCCAAAATTTTATGCAAGCATCAGTGGAATTGGTTATGCTCCCAGCTCTCATGCCCCTGCTCCATCAGCTTAGCATACTGGGCCTCCACCTCCAATAGCAAGTGTGCAGCTCATCCTCAGCTCCACCTGGCTTATTAGTTTTTTGCACTTATTGAACAGCCACGCGCCTCGCGCTTTGCAATATGAATACTACTTCGACTCCGGCGGAACGAATTCAAAACAAAAACCGGAATGGAGCAAGGGAACAGCTGCTGTCATAGATTTTGATATTGCAAAATACACACTCATATTTCGCCATGCTCTTATTTAGTAAAGCTCAAACTTATCTACATATATAAATATATATAGCTACAGTTTTTCGATTTCATTTCCTTTGAACGAGTTCGGCTTTTGCGCCATAATGAAAACTTTATACAAATAGATTTGCATAAAACTTGCTTCACATATGGAATATATGACATAAACTGCAATCTGTGCCATATGGAAACTATGATTAAATAAAATACTTGTACCTATTCATAAACCCAGTTACAGTTTCTTCAATATTGCTTCAACTGAACTAATTATACCGAAAAAACAGCTGGTTTTTGTGTGTCCAATGGCAGCGGTCATATAATCGTATTTTATTCAAAAAGTAATGTAAACAAAATGGAATAAATCAATATTAATAAATCATCTTCATTTATTGAAATCGGTTAAAGCATTCCCAAGTTATTCAATTTTAAAGTACCGACGACCCTGCAATTTTCCCAATACTCAATTGTGTTCCATAGATAAGAAATACTCGTTGGCTGATTATAACAAAGGATTATTTTAAGACTACAAAAATTGAATATAATCCAAACAGGATACATTTGCATTTAACTATCGATATCTTTTGGGTTAAAAAAAACCTGTCTAACAATTATTTTAAACAATCTGATTGATTTCATTAAAAGATATTATATCTCTCCCAAAGTGTCCTTTATTAACGACTAATTGTCCCTTTTTTTTGAGGAAGCTTCTCTTAAACTTAAGTAAATTGAAGACAAAGAAATCCCTTTGTCTGTTTTTTCCTTTGGATTTTTTGTTTAAAGATTCCATTGAACTATCGCATTATCGGCTGAGGTGGTCGTAAACTATTTACGGCAATTATCTTCGAAAGTTCTTTCGATGCCTTCGGGGAAATATGCGGCGAATTAATAAGAGTTTATGGAGCCAAGGAGCTGGACAGCCAAGGGAAACAGGTGGGGTAGGGAAGAGGGGGAAAGAGAGGGTAGCACACGAAGTTGGCAACCCTTTGGAGCTGGTAAGCGCAAGTTTCGCTTAATTTATAACAAGGATTACAATAAACAAACTAATCTGAGGCAATAAACACTAAAAATCCCCCAAAGTGTTGGCCATCTAATGTTCCTGGGAGGATTGCTGCGGCAGAGGCTGTTTGGAGCAATGGAGCATTGTCACCACTAGTTTTGGGCATTTGCTATCGTCCTTTTATAAGTTAAATCGCTGCAATCCTTTCGCCCTTTAAATATGCCATTTCCGCTGTGAGATTATTTTTCGATATCGCAAACTCATGATTCGAGATGTTTACGAGTGTCCAGTGGACACTCACCCGGATGCGATGGCCGCACACGGCAGATAGGCATCGCGGTTCAGAGTTCCCTGTTCCTGTCCCAGGAATCCCATTGTGGGTGGTGGCTTCTAGTGTAGATTGGATAATATGCGTGCGCTCATCCGCTCGATCCTTTTTTCTATTAACAATAAATTTGTACGATTTTTATTTGTCCGCAAATAGTAACACAATATGTGGTTCATTGATGACAATTTGAAAATAGACCTTAACCCTTAAGTGCACGAAGCTATTAACCCTCTACAATACTCAAAGCCAACTACTGCCGTTTAGTATGCTCCTTATCAGAGTTATTTAATCACTTCATTTCTATCATATTAAGCTGGCAATCTCTTAATTACTTAAATGTATTAAAAATCTTGAAAGGAACTGACACCTTAATATCTTGTCGTTCCATCACAGATGTTGAGCCAAGGACTGGGGACAGGACAGCAGCGGGAGCACAACCAATCGACAAACGGGATGCGCGTGATGCCCGAAAGGATGCCATTAAGGACAACGGTTGCAATCGTTAGTGAAGCCATTAGTTTCGGTGCTCCAATATGCGAAAAATCAGAGACACACACACATGTCCAATCCCAATCCCAGTCCCAATCCCACACAGACTTGTACTCGTACTCGTATGTTGTATAATTGCAAGTGCGCAGCTTTGGAAAAATGCGAGATATAACATAAAATAACCCAAGCCGTAGAGTGGACAACAAAATGTCCATCTTCAACTAATGTGGTCAGACTGGGATCGGTATGAGGTTGGGCAGGGACAGGAAGTCACGAAGCTGGAGCTGGAGCTGGAGCTAAAACGACATCATGACAATGGCCAGAGAACGCAACAATAACAATAAAACAAAGGCCGCTCCCAATGTACACGGGTAACAGAAAATAATTTCAAGGATATTATCGCAGTGCCGGCTCTGCTGATGTCCCAAGCGCGATATGAGCACATCCCAGGGAGAAGGAGGAGGGGGCTCAGTCAGTGTCAGAGCTGGAATTGGAGTGGGAGTTGAGCCTGGAGTTTGAGTTTGAGTTTGAGTCAGAAAGAGATTCACATCAACATAATGTCTACTTTACAATGTGGATAAAGTCACCCGGCTGTGTGCTCCAAGAAAACGAAATCACATCCATATCGACAAAACAGCCATTCGGCCTTAGCCTGTCCCCCATTTGGACGACCCACCTGACACCCGTCTTCCCAAATGTGCTCAGCTATTCTATCCTGTCCGGTCTGGTCCGTACCCCGTCCCGTCTGTCGACTGCTGAGCAACCCCCTTTGCTGCACATTCCGGTCACTATCCACTATGGACGCTCGCACGCCACGTTGCAATAAGTTACGGCTGGCGGCCATTACGCCGCCATGGACATGGCCACTAGTGGCAAATGGTGGAAGGAACGGGCTGTCCGGGCTGGAGACAAATCCGAAATCCATACTCGTAAACAAATGCAACTAATCGCCGTTCATGTTGAACGTGTTCACGGCTAGGCAAACCTGAAATTGTGGCCAACAAGTATCCAATGTGTCCACTGTCCACTGTCCACTGTCCACTGTCCACTGTCCACTGTCCACTGTCCACTGTCCAATGCCCAGCTACAGCTTCACTTCCAATGATCATTGTATCAATGTGCGGACTTAACTCTGATTCTGTTTTTGTTTCTCTTTCTGATGGTTATCGCGTCCTCTAAAGCTCTGTGATTGAAGATGGAAACATATCTTAGGGAATAGCTAAAAAACGAGCATCGAACGAGATACTTAAGTATTCCATTAATTTTTAATATTATTAATCCAAAAACTAATAACAAAAAGCTGTTACAACTTCTTAAGAATGAAAAGACTAAGCCCAGCACCCAATCTTGTTTCAATATAATTAATTTATTCATACTTTGTGTTAATCAACTTTATTAATAGAACACTTTGTTCTTTGACTAATTCCAATATCCGAAGTGTAAAAATTGTTGTTGAATTTAATAGTAGAAAAGTGAGAAAATATCTATTGAGAGGTACAGGATTGGTTAGGTTTTTGGTAGTTTCTCTTTCTATAAAGTCTTTTCCCTTCCTATATCTTAGTAGAAACAATTAACCTTCTCTTCAGCTACACTATCTTTTATCCTTCACTTTCTGTTCTATCCTCTGCTAGTCTTCATACTTTACACATCCTGCTTGTCTCTTTCTTTCTATCCTCTGCTTTTTAACTCTTATATTATTTATTTATAGTATTAACACAGAAAAACTTGTTAACCTGATTGGGTTTTTCAGGGTTTTCCCCAATCCATGAAAGAAATCTTGTATAATTTGTAATCAGCTTTTTATTTTGAATACCCCCAGATAAATATTTTATTTTATTCATTTTATGAATTTATTTTTTCTTGTAAATAAATTTATATTGCATAAGATTAAGATTTCAATATTATAAATTTGTATGTAAATATGTTTTCTTTATTTAAATTTTTGATGTCCTTCAAATTTATTATTGACACTTTCCATAATAGTTTGGAGGTTCCCTTAATTTTTTAGATTTTGTTGAAGCAAAGAAAAGAAAGAAATAATAATAATGTTCTGAAATGGGAACCTCAAGCTTCAACTTGAATTCAGAATTTAAGTTGTAATATCTGGAAACTCGAACTTCGAAGGGTTTTAAATTGAGTGTTTCTTCTATGTATATAAGCAAAGCAGAAGGAGGAGGGGTATACTTTCATATAGTTTTAAAACCAAAAGAACCCAAATAATTTGTATAAAAGTCAATGGTTAAGAAACCTACCGGGAAGCGGTAATTTTATTGTTTATATTCTTTTTTTAATAAGTAGGCAGTGATATTTAAATTAGTGAAACTTAAAAAAAAAAACTTATATTTTGTACCTTGACTGGCGTTTTCTTTAAGTTCATTCTATATAGAGCCATTGGAGCACAAACAGCTCAGTTCGAACAGTGGATTCTCAAAAAAGTATTTTACATTTTATGTGGTATGTTTTGCACGTTCGGAAAATCATCTGGCTGCGGATTTTTGGAGTGAGTGTATTCAAAATATTAAAAAACAAAAGGGTATATAAAAATCGTGTAAACAATTGCATGTCCTTTTTGGCTGATTAAAAATTATTTCATTCTAACAAAACAAACAAAAAATTTCCTTTTGCAAAGTGTTTTTAAACATTTTTGGTGAAGAGGTGAGTACCCCTACTTTGGTACTATTTGTATCTTTTTTTAATTATTTTCTGTATCGAATGCAGCTCAAATCAATTCACAATGTTAACTCTGCCAATGAAAAGTCCGAAGCGGCATTTGGGCTTGACAGAAGATCTGGAGGATGGAGAGCTGCTGGATGTCGATGGTAAGGACCTACAGTCGATGGGCCAGTTCAATGATGGCTACGATGAGAACTTGATGGGCGATGCAGCCGACCGGGCCAGATTGGAAGGTCTCAATGAGTTGGAGCGGGAGTGCGAGCTATACGAGCGCAGCCTCAAACGGGAGGAGCTGCTCTACAAGTGGGAGATAAAGTGCACACTGTTAGCCAAAGAAAGGCAGGCCGGTGTCAATGAGCAGCCTAGTGCTGTTGCTGACGTGGCTCTGACGGTCAAGGAGCGCTCCAGCACGCGCCGCCTGAAGCTGGAGGCACAACGGACAGCAGACAAGCGACGCAGTGCGTTCGATCGGCTGGTGGCGAAGCGGAACAACAAACGGACCAAATGCGACCCGAAGCGTTTGGGTACAGTAGAGGAGCAGGACGTGGATCAAGAGCTAGAGCAGGAGCAGGATCTAGAGTGGGAGCAGAGAAGTGCAAAGCTAAGAAAGGATGAGCCTCCCGATAGTTTACATGCCAAGAAGCTGAAGCTCAAGGCCAGAGATGTTTACTCGGATGATTCCAGCGGCAGTACGGACGATGACGAGGGAACGTTGGGCAACAGCAGTCCAGATAGGCCAGTGATATTCGTGAGCACTTTGAGGGAGCTCAGCAAAGCGCTCCTGACCCGAAATCAACTGGAGAGATTCTTGGACAAGCCCATCTTCGATCAGACAGTGCTCGACTGCTTTGTGCGCATCAGCATTGGAGCAGCACTTAACCACCAGCCGGCTATCTACCGCCTCTCCAAGATTGTGGCCGTGAAGCACATCGAGCAGGAGTACCAACTGGGGGCCCAACGCACGAAGCGTGTGCTCCAGCTTATGCATGGCGCCCATCAGCGTACTTTCCAGATGAACGTCGTCTCCAACCAGCCGGTCACAAGCAATGAGTTCTTCTATTGGCTGGAGGCATGCGAACGGGACTCGCAGCCATTGCCCAGTCTGGGGAGCATTGCGAAAAAGGAAAAGGACATTGAGATGGCCTTAAACTATGCCTTCACCGAAGGCGATGTCGAACTGATAGTCCAGACAAAGCGACAGGCTGGACAGAAACCCGTCAGCGCCGCCTATCGAAAGGTCTGTCTCATCATGGAGCGTGACATGGCCGTGGACTGCAATGATCAGGAGAAGGCCAACCGCCTCGAGAAGGAAATCAAGCAGATAGACGAGCAGTTCCTTGGCGATCATCAGCGTGAGAAGCGTGTGCAATACATGAGCTCCATTGCCACAGCGCCCACAAGGATAACAGCTCCACAGCCTCCACCCAAACCAAAGACCAAACACTTCGACTTGCAGCAGTACATGCGTCGAAGATACAGGAAAATTGCAAGTCTGAATCACTTGCAGGCCCAACAGGAGCAACCAACTGCCGAGGAGTCGCCAGCCAAGGAACCTACTAAGACCTGTAGACCGGCTGTCTCCGAAGAACACATAGAGGAGGCAGAAGACATCGATAACATAGATTTGTATGAACTGCACAACTTTGAAATCAATTTGGATCTGAGTAAACTAAGTGAGTAGACAGAATGCGACTCCAATTGATATGTCGCTGCTTCATGTCAGTTCCTCTATTCCCCAGCCGAATTCAGTGCGATATTCAAACAGCCCGACGGAGAGAAACCCAAGGCAGCTCAATCTCGCAGTGGTCTGCACCATGAAACGAGTATATAAGTTTCCATCGAACTGCAACATAATCACATTGACCAGAAAACAATTCACCAAACCAGAATACGCATCGTAACACAGGGGTCCTCGTCCTCGTTCAACTCGACTGGGCAATCACAGAAATTGGAAATTTCAAACAGTGGAAGCTTCTAATTGTTCAGCAAACAGACATTCAACCAGAACTGGACATGCCTCCCCCAACCTGGACATCGATTGCCAAAAATATGAATAAGGCCTCTCCCTGGACAGTCTACGTTGTGCACCCCATTTGGATGTTGTTGCTTCTGTGGTGGCATCAATACCTAATCCAGCCAGTGGCATGGACACCGCGACATGTCAACACACAGTGTTCCACCCGTGTGTCCAGTGGCTGCTGGCGACTGCATCTCCCAATTCCAATCAACCACAGCGGACACATCAACAATTCGTGCGCCGCCAAAAGCTTGTTCTAATCCAATCAAATCTCAAATGCGGTTGTTCCCCAACTCAATGGGGAACGACACAGACGCACCAGGACAATGGCATCAGTTCAGTATTTTTGTGCGCAAAACACACTTTAAAGGAAACTCTTCAAAGGATCTACGCTTAACTCTCAAACCTGTGCAACCATATTTATAAGCTTAATTATCTCCTTTAAACTTTTATTCAACTTAAAACTAATTGTAGATCTTAAGCATATATTATTCTTACTGATTAAAAGTCTTTAGTTATCGAAAGTACTTTTGCTTATAGTTTCATTATAATATATTTACAATACATAAGAAATATATCCTTGAGCTTGTGTTGGAAAAATTAATTTTGTATTTGGAGTCCCCTAAGAGCATTTTACGACATAAAAAATATAATAAAATACTTTTTAAAATACAAAAAAATATAATTTAAATAATAAAACTAACAAAACTAATATAATATTAATATTATTATTATTAAGTTAATTAGTAAAATAGAAAAAAAATGTAGAATGAAAAGGTGTTCGCGGATAAAAGATTCGTTTCAAATGATTCCCAACACTTGTTCGAATCAGATCAATAAGTGTTAGCATATAGATTATACAAAAAAAGTAAAATTGAAGTTCGAAAGCAGAAGACAGAGACGTAAAAGTGAGTAGGAAAAAATGTGGAGCATGATATAGAATTATTATTTAGGAAGTTTCCTAAAAGCAGCTCCATCTTCCTATAGATAATCCCTATGAACATAACGCTAACACTTATATATATATTTACAAATATATTCGAAATACATTTTAAAATAAAGTTTTTAATTTTAAAGTTTTGGATAATCCTTTGTACCATAGTGCGATGCAGGCTATCTCTATTAACAGGCATGTCCTGGTCACACAGCGTTTAGTATCTGGCGTCGAAGTGTGGTTTATGGGAGGGGAATTCATTGGCTGCCGATATGCAAGGATGTCAATAAGGACTCGCTGTTGAAGTGTAGTGACTAAACTCTTGTTTTGTTTGGCTAACCAAATAAAAGCAAATTAAAACTACACTTTTTACGCATCGCTTAGAGCTGTGAGTGGCCTAATGAATCATCTATTCAGCTCGAGGATGTTATCCAGTAAACCTGTTTGGTGTCATTGCGATGAGAAGCGTAGCAAATGTGACGTCCTCTTAGAATGGGGACAGCTGAAGGATCATTAATAATACAAATACAAAACTCATTCGTAGTCCGTCGTGCAAAGTCGCCTCTTTCATATTCCGGACAGAGCATCGCGTGAATAGCCGGAGAAGTACGAGTACCCTACATAAAATAGAAGCGAATCGAATCATCTGTGGAGCTGGTCATAATTGGAGTTGTTGGGGGCACACACACACACACACACACACATACATATGGATAGGTGACAATAAAATAAATGCCATTTACTGATGACTCATCAACATAATTTTTACGATTCGCCCCATTCAATGAATAAACAAATAAACCGTAAACCGTAAACCGGACAGAACTAACCTGGCTCTAAGTATTGCCAGGACATTGGCGGACTAGTTTGAGCGTGTCACGAAAACATTTCGCATGCATTGACTTTTTATGGATACCAAACAGAGTGTGTGTGTGTAGGGGAAGGAAAGTGTGTGGTATCAACAAATAATGCAAAATCATTTAGTTGAACTTCCACAACGTTCAGGGAAAATGCTGCGAGTCCTCAGCCTCAGCCAGTCATAAAAATCCACACACAGAATGAAATTCTCATCAAGTCGCCAGTTGGCACAATTTCATTTGGCGCTAAGCAACTGAACACAGCCAAAATGACCTCAGACCAGGACCTACTAGTTCGTTCACTCATCGCGTGTGTTTCAGTGTGTGTGTGTGTGTGTGTGTGTGCCCTCTGGTCACGGAACGAAAGCAGCAGCAGCAGCAGCAGCAGCAGCAGCAGCAGTTCACAGCTCTCGTCCTGGCAATCGGGCGTGACTAACGTAATCAGCTCACGTAACGCTGAATGAGATGAGATGAAATCAGCATACACTCTGACTGCATAAATAGCGAATTTACTGGTATACCATATTGATGGCCAGGACTATACCTAGTCCAATCCTGGCATCATTCACGCCCTAAGCAAAGTTCTGCTAAGATCTGCCAACACGCGATGGAATCATTGTCGTCAATTCGAATGCTCCTACTTATACTCCAACAAGGACATCATCATCGAAATGCTTCAATTAACGATCAAATATGTTGATAATATCCTGGAACAGAATACATTGCAAGGACCTTTTGACTTAGGATGTAATTTCTAACTTATAAGGAAGTTTGCAGGAAGAAAGTAAACAATTTTTGATCTCCTGTATAGTTGAGCTTCGATTAAGTATCACTCAATATGCTATAGGAAAAAGATTCACCGATTTTCCAACCTTCCTGAATCGATTAAAAACGTTGGTTTTTAGATTTAAATTGGTTTTCCACACAATGTTCGTAATAGAGCAATAAATATGCAAAGCTTGTCTACCCCTTAGAAGTATTTGACTTCTTTATAGCGAAATTTGTGCAATACGCTACCCATTTAACGGTAATTTCTATCATTAGTTAGTAATAGGAGCAAGTGAACCGGTCCCAACTCCAACCGCAGAATGGGTATACTACGAGTGAGAGTGTGAGAAGGTAGAAGGGAGAAGGGAAAAGGACTGAAAACCCAATGAGAAAACAAAAACGCAAACATCACGCATAAGTTTCATTTTATTTTGATTTTTACGACTGTCCAAAGCTGTGACAGTGCACCCGGCGTGTGTCCCACCTGGATCACTTGCTAAATAACCAACCGAAAGGCAACAAAAATCAAGAAAAAGTAGTCACCAAATGGCCAGGACAAGCTCTCAGTGAAACTATGGCATGGATGGGGTAAGACCAGGAGTTGGGGGTGAGGCCAAGAGTCTGTGGGTGGATGTTCTGTCCAAGAGAACTAAAGCACAGAAAATGCCTATTTACGAGCTCGCATGTTGCTGGACACATGGTAATCATATATTTTGGTCATATCTGTGGACCATAAAACCAGTGTCCTTATGTGCCTGTCAATGAGTTGTTTCATGACATTTATTCCGCTTGTTCCTCGCTAGCTTCGGTCCGGGTTTTCTGTTGGGTTTGGGCTCCGGGCTTTGGGCTTTCGAGTTGTGGACGCTGCGTGCAGATGGAAAATATTTTAGTGTCCATTTAATGTCCAATCTAAGATGAGCTCGTAACTTTTGATCGAATAAACGAGCGAACACACACCACAGACACGATACGACTATGTTGCCCTCCGCCCCCTTTCTTGGCCAAGGTAAAACCATACCCAGAGCCCACATAAGGGTATATATATTTATATGTGTACCATATATATATATTTCAGTAGGATAGCAGTTGGTCAAGGGGTTGCGGCACACGCAACTGACTCTCTCTCTAGGGATAATTCTTTAATTTTCTCACTGATGCATCGTGAGTGATAAGTAGAAGTTATTTGCCAGATATTTGGTTATTTTATTAGTGGATTTTCTAGCGTTCCAAAGGCAGGGCTTGGCGGGATTAGTTGAAGAGTTCGTGGCCCAGAGCGGCTCATAAATATTTAATTAAAATCAAAATTAGTTTTTCAGCTCGCACAACATCCTGGCGACACATCGCTGACCACCCTCTCTCACCTGCTCTCACCTGGACTCCTGGGATTGGGTAATGAAACGCGTTCTGTTTAAGGCGCCTTACTTCAGTTTCCATCAAATGTAGCCAAAGTGTCACGACCTGTTATCACAAATATTCCAAGGATAATCCCAGGCTCGTTAAATATTAAAAGCGCAACGCGTTCTCAGCTCACACTCATATGAGTTTGTGCGCCTAGCCCATCACATCCTGGTCTCCATTGGCGTCTTTCGCTGGAGGTTTTCAGCGGCGATTTAGGCGCAAGGCACACGCAAAGCTCGTAGCTTGCATAACTTTTGACTTTACGGAAACATGGACCCATAAGGTGGATTTGCATGCGAATCCCTAGAGACCATATGGTCGGAGCAAGAAGAGCATGTTGACTCTTGAGTGTGAAGTGGAGCCACTGCCAACAAGTGATGCGATGACAACACGCAACAGGGAAATGTATTTGTATAGAAAATCTTTCAAAATCTTTAAAGGCTTGTTTCCGGTGGATATTTCCGCTATTTAAGGCTTTATTCCTTTTATTATTATAATTACATCCTCAATTAAAAGACAACAAAATATATAAACAAATTCTGGAAGGATTCAATATCGAAAGTCTTTAGAGGTGCTTTCGGTGGCCCACTTAAGTGTCCTCATCAGCTTTGCGGACTTGTAAATAGATGTAATGGAAATATTACGGTTAATGCACCAGGCGATGGTTACTCTTGGATCCAAATAGGGTAGCGTTGCCTTCACTAGGAACTCTGTCTGCTGGCTAAGCTCCTTTAATCTGGCCGTTGGAAAAACTGATCTCAACCTAATCGGACAGCTTCTCTGGCGAAAATTGTAGATGCTGAGTATCTTTTTGAGCACCAGATTGTATTCCTTTAGCTGGCCGTTGTCTGTCACTTTGGGCAGTTGTGGAAGCCGATCAAGATGATTCTGAAGCATCACGGAGGCGTTACATATGCGAAATATTTGCGGTGTCAGACCATTCATTAGAATCTCGAGCTGAGCATTTAGGATCTTGGCAGTGAGCTCATCAAAGACCAGTTCGGTGGGTTGTTTCCCAGCGATAAAGGTGCTTAGGTTGTAGAAGATCTGCGGCACCACGGACACCTGCTTATCCGCACGTTGGCCTTTGGCATTTGACAGTCGAAATAATACAACGTTGTGGTGGCCCCGAAATTGGGCGTATAGCTTGATATGCTTCACTTGTAGTTCGCATAGAGATAACGTATCCTGATCTGTGGCGTCTGTGCTTATGGCCAGGCGATCGATGCAGTAGAGCGCCACATTGAGCTGACGTTCCATCCACTGTTCAGCCACCCAAGACTGGCGATAGGTCTTCCGTATGCCAAAAAGGCGCTGCCGAAGCTGTCGTGCTTTTTCCAGCTGATCTTCACCAGGTAAAGGATCAATATAGTTAGGCAATTTGGTGCCTGCGTCCATGACACGTGCATACACTGTCCTTCCAGACATAAGATCATACCAGGAAAACAACCAACTGGCTCTGCGGTTATGCAACACCTGCTCCCAACTATGTCCGAGTGGGGCAGGTGGCACCTCATTCTCATCACAATTGATCGATATATCTTCTGGTATCACTCGGGGTCTTATCATTCCCATAGTCAAGCTATTCTTATGAGGACACCACAATCCCGGTTTGTTTATACGAAACCGAGCGACCTTACGCTTCTGTCCATCTATTAGGCAGTATCCATAATGCTCCAATTCCTGCTGAGAGATATCTCCAGGCTGCCCCTCGCGATGCTTGTGCATTTCCCGGAAATCGCACAGGTCAAAGTCCGTGATATAAGCCTGCTGCTCATTTGTTAAAACTCTTCGAAAACTATCGAAAAAATTCCTATTGAAGATTCGCTGAGAAACGTACGGAGTCTTCAGCAACTTGCCATAGAATGTGGCCACCTCCTCGGCTTGCTCCGATAAATGAATGGCGCAGTTATTATAATAAAAATGAACATCGCTCGGCAGCCTCTCATAAGCAGCTGGAAAGAGAGGACCATTGTGCTTAAGAGTCTTCCATGTAAACTCGGATGTTCCCTGGACATCCTCCTGGACCTCCTCGCTGGACTCATCCAAATCAGATTCAGAGATGGGGCACTGTTTTGGTGGCATACTACGAAGCCAATGGCCGTGCCTCTCTCGGTACGGAACTGGTATAATCTGGTTCCGGCGCCGATTCTGACCTCGTCTTCGAGCAACGGCCAATGTGGAAGCTCTCGTTGAAATAGCCGGTTTAGTACGCATTTCTCAAGGGATTTGATTTTCAGTGAAATTATATGAAAAAATACGTTTGATTGTTTGTATGGAACAAATTTGAGTGGTAAGTAAAATAGTTTCTGATTTTCTGTTTTGTCTTTCGATATATTGAAATGGGTGAAATGATATGACTGCAACTCCAACAACATCGTGAGATGCAAATACTTTGGGAGAGCTAATAAATAGCAAGATAACCTTGACAGGATCCCTACATCCTATGGCTCATCCTATGGCATCCAATAGAGATCTTTCTTGAAAAACATCTGAAATAGATTTGTAACAAATGCTTCAAACTGGAGCCTGTCACAGACTTATATAAAAGTACGTAAGAAAAATGTTCGTAGAACCACAATTTTTCCGAAATTTTCGTTACATACATCGGTGATGATTATTTGCTCAACATGGTTACGAGTGATTCCGCAACAGGCGGGAACAAGAGCTTGTTACCCCTGGTCAGGGCACAGATTTCGCGGCTACTGCTCCAACAATAATCCACCAAAGTCAACCCCCAAGCCAAAGGACAATAAGAAGGACATTCAGCAGCCTAGCGACAATCCAAGTGAGAAAGGTGCGGAGAAACCTTCTCTGATTAAGACGATGTTAAGCAAGATTCCCCAGAAATTAAAGCAGTCTCCGTCCAACCGGAGCCCAGATAAGCCAAGCCCACCGAAAAATACCCAATGGGGCTACGGCTACACCATCGTCTTTGGCGGACTGTGTGCGACTATGTTGTGGGCCGTCTATGAGCTGGGCAAGCCGGAAGAGGATCAACGCGGACGCAGCATTGAGGATGAGTTGAGCTTCATACCGTGGCCCCAACAGTTTATACAACGTATGTGGCGCTCTCTCCATTATTATCAGAAGATGATGGAGGAGCCAATGCCGACTAGGCTGCTGCCGGACGTACTGCAAGCACCGTATGTGCAGCCACGCTACACGCTGGTGCTCGAAATGAAGGATGTACTGGTGCATCCCGATTGGACGTACCAGACGGGTTGGCGCTTCAAGAAACGTCCCGGCGTGGATCACTTCCTGCGGCAGTGCAGCAAGGACTTCGAGATCGTTGTCTATACGGCCGAGCAGGGCATGACCGCGTTTCCCATTCTCGATGCACTCGATCCGTATGGCTACATACGCTATCGTCTGGTACGAGGTGCAACGCAGCTGGTGGATGGGCAACACATTAAGAACTTAAACCGTCTCAATCGCAATCTCAGGCATGTCATTGTCGTTGACTGGGATCGTCGGGCCATTCCCCTGCATCCGGACAACATATTTGCCATTGCCCGTTGGTTGGGCAACGACGATGATGTCCAGCTCTACGATCTCGCCGCCTTTCTAGGACTCATAGCCGAGCACAAGGTAAGGGAGTGGCTATTATATTGATCTATATATGTTCTAATTCAATCTGATAGATGGACGATGTGCGTGAGGTGCTGCACTACTATCGCCAGTTCGAGGATCCCATTGAGCAGTTCAAAGAGAATCAGCGCAAGTTGCTTGAAATGAAGCAGGAGAAAGCTGATGCAGAGCCCAGTTAATCCTGCGTACTTAGGGCTTAATAACTTCTTTTTAAGGCGCTTTCTTTAAATATTTTAAATTAATTTTTTATTTTACGGACATCCCCAATAGGCGCTAAAAGCGATTCCCAATTTTATTGTATTTTTTTTATATGATTTCCAAGTTTCCAGCAAAGCATATTACGATTAATTTGTACTAATCTATTAAATATGATAAAGGAAGTTAAACCCAGATCGGTTCAGTTCTTCTTCTGCTTCTAAAACCTAATAAGAATTTATTTTGGCAGTGTACTTGGATTTTGTTTTGAATATTTTAAAATATCTGGCTTAGAAATTTGAAAAGATACCAAAAAAAATACCAATAAATATAGATTTAAATACTGAACATTTTGAGAGTGTTCATTATGCAAATGTCGTAGGCTTAAAATCGCAAATTGCACGGATGCAACACCAGCAGCCAATAAAGTAGCATTCATGAGGCGGACGAAGATGGGCAGTTGGACAGACAATTGGACAGCTGGAGGAGTTGGAGGAGAGATGGGCCAGAGCTCTGGTGTTATTATTTAAATGGCGCATTATCAGTGGCCAGCAGCGGGCTGGCCAGTCAGCTCGTCGAATTGTCATAAACAATCAAAATCCATTTAAAATTGTACATGCAATTTGGTTTGTGCGGCCCACCTGACACGGCCAGCAGACAAGGACGACAAGGATGTGAGTGTGAGTGTGGATGTGGATGACGCCGTCGAGGATGTTGATGATGATGAGAAGGAGAAGGAGGAGTAGGATGCGGTTGCGGATGCGGATGCGCAGGCACCGACAGCATCAACGCCTCGTCAAGTGCGTGGGCGGGGCTGCGGATAGGGAGGGGAAAGGAGTGGTGGACGGGGGGGTGGCTCAGCTCGGCCATTGGCAATTGGCAGTGCAGCAGCTGCCTCCGCCACTTGTCAGCCCCAGCGCCTGTGTTGTCCTTCTGCCGTGTGTCCTGTGTGTCGTGCGGCCATTTCCCATGCATGTCCTGCCCGCCTGTGTATCGTTGATATGATAATTGGCATGAGGCAATAATCCACTTGGATACGTTTACGTTGACAATCGTTTATATCGCAATCAGTGTCATGCCGTCTGCTTCTGCTTCTGCATCCTGCGTCCTACGTCCTACGTTGTTGTTTCGACGACGACTACTACTACTGCTGCTGCTGTTGAGTCTCCATAAAGTATAATTTCCAGCCATGCTCGTTGTCGACCTCAACGACAACGACGACATATTAAATAACAATGAACTGCAATTGCCCAGCGAGTCTCGTAATTCGTTTGTAATGCGTGCAGACGCACAGATTTGAGTAGCACTTGCTGGGGCAGTTGTCCTGTGGATCTGTGGATCTGTGTGTCCCTTGATATGGGCACTCCTCCCTCAATCTGGCTCCTGCTGCTGTGGCCCAGCTGTCTGCATGTTCCTTTGTCACTGTTTTGTTTTATGATCCCAACTGGCAATTGTCCTTCGTATCGCATACACTCGTAATTTCTGATTTCCAAATTTAACTCGTCGCCTGTTAAATTTAATCACCATTTGAAAAAGGTTTTAAAACAACTCAAAGTCAATTTACTTAAAACCAACAAGCAAACAGGATTTACATGGAAATATAGACTACGAAGTAGATACTCCCTATTAAACAATAATTTCCTTCTATTAACTACAGTTCTTAGTGTAACGAATCTCCTACAATACGTTTCCTGAGGTTGTTTTCGATATATAAAGATAAAACAAAGCATCTAATTCTTTTAAGACTTAACCTTTTCCTGTTTAAGAATACAGTAAGACTACTGCTTTCTGATCGCCAATTGTACAATTGATAATAATAGTCAATAATCCTTCAGTTAGCCTTCAGTGTAAGTTATCTTTCACAATACGTTGACTTCTCTTGAGGTTGTTATTGATATGAAAAGATAAAGCGAAGCGTCTTATTCTTTTACGAATTAACCTCTTCCTACTCAACAGTGCTTTCCTCTGATTAGACTCTTCTATTCAGATCTTTATTTGTACGAATAATAATTATAAATTCATTATAATCAATGATCCTTTAGTGTAACTACCTACCACAATACGTTGACATTTCTTTACACTGTTTGTGATTTGAAAACATAAAACGAAGCACCTAATTCCCCTACAAGTTACCCTTGTCCTATTGAATAATACACTCAGACTACTTCTTCTAGATCTGCAATTGTACATTGATAATTATTGGTTGATTTTAATCAATGATCCTTCAGTTAGCCTTCAGTGTAACTTATCTTTAATAATACGTTGACTTCTCTACAGGTTATTCTTGATGTAAAATATAAATCAAAGCGTCTTATTCTTTTGTTCCTATTCAACAGTACTTTCTACTGATTAGATTTTTCAATTCGGATCTTTAATCGTATAATTATAACTATAAATTCATTATAATCAATGATCCTTTAGTGTAACTACCTTCCACAATACGTTGATGTATTTTTTCACTGTTTGTGATCTGGTAACATAAAATGAAGCACCTACTTCTATTTCGTAGGAATGATTTACCTAGAAACATTCAAAACATATAGGAAAATTTCACCAACCTGTAGATATGATAAGAAATAACAAGGATACTCCTTTGAATTTCCCACAGAGTCAGCCACATGTGCTTTCATTATAAAATATGTAATTAAAATTCTTGTCAAATCGGTTGAGCTCAATAATATCAGAAGTGTGTGGATAATAATTAGTCGTGAGTTAGCGACAGGAAGCACAATAGCGAAGGGTTTTTATAAAGCCGCAGCATTGCTGGACGATGTTTTAGCCGTATATAACCATATTAGACGACAAGTCCGCAAGCACATGGACACATCCCATTCCGCCAGGGGCGAGTCCCACGCGTACATAGATGACCATTTGGAGGACACTTTGCGATGCAAAAAGTAAAATTTATGCGCTGAATGTTGCGGCATAAGGTGAAGCTGAAAACTGGAGGGGAAGGGAAATGGTCAGGTCAGGAGTACATCCGCCTGCAAGGAGCGCCACTTTTACGCTTGACCTCACTCACAGCGCGCAGCGGCGGCCTGCTTAGCCCCTTGACCATGGACATATCCAAGTATGCATGTGTGTGTGGTTGTGTGTGTGTGTGTATGGGACTCTTAGGTGGCCCAGTGGGTGTGCGCTTTTTATGAGCGACGACACCACTTGCGATGAAAGCATTTCCGCATCCGCCAGCGTTTCCGAGCTAAGCCAACCCGGAGCTGAGGAGCCAGTCCTGGCCAGAGCCCAGCCTCAACGTGGAGTCCACTTTAATTTTTGTTTTGTTTATAATTTACGCGACACAACATCAATTAAGTGCTTGGCCGGAAAAGCGCATACCTGCACCTGAAAAAAGCACCCATAAATTGTCGCCCTAAAGTGGCGAATGCATCGTCCATTCTACTCGTAGCAGCCCTATACCCTATACCCTCTCTCTCTCTCCTTCCAAGGGGTGTTCTCAGTGCCAGTTTCTCGATCCGGTCACCTTCCTGGTCAGAGGGTCCACCAGCTGCAATGGCCAAGCGCTTAAATAGCTGTTGCCATTTTATATGCGTGCTTTTTTATGCTATACACAAATCATTTTATTGAATGCACACAGAGGATTGTCCATAAGGACGACTATTTACGAGTAAGGAGTGAATTTTGGTACAGAATCCCAAGGAATATACTCCATATTCAGCTTAAATATAAACTAAAATCCACTCAAGTTCTGTATATTTTATTATAAGACAATAATTCTTACAGAGTTTCAGAATATTTATATGTATATTATGTCTATCTGAGAATTAAAGGAAATGATTCATGGAAAAGAAACAACTAACTAATTCAGAAAGTAAAGTAACCATATTATACCGCTCTCTAGATTCACTTCATCAATTAATTTCATATGTTAATTAAATAAAATTCTTATGTATATCATATTCACATAAGCTCTATTTGACTGGGATAGCATTCCAAGTACCCTTTTTATATGATAGATAACAGGCATATAAATATTTTGAGTGCCTCAAAGACATCGATTGTTATAGTCAGAAATTCGCAGCAACCTCAAGAAAAACCAGTTCTAGGGTACAGACAAGATCAAGAGACAATATTAGATAAACAACAAACAAAAGATACAATTAGTTTGTAACCAATATGAAACAAAATGTTTTTCTTATTCTTTGTCTTACTTATATGTATTCCATTTCTTACATAACGAGAAATAAGTAAATCTAAGCAATGCCATTACCAAATGTAATGCTTAAGATATGCTGGCATTTCTTCATGGAAAATCAATTATCAACTTTCTCCGGTTTTCCATTTGGCAACACTGGCAGACATGTGCCACAGCCAGCAAGCAGGGACAGCTGAGCGCCAGTCTGCCTAATTGGAATTAACAGAAGAATTTATGGGGCAAGTTGGTGTGATTTGTTGAAGTGACATTACGATGCGGTAAACGAGCGACAGCGGCAAGTGCGGCACATAAACTGAAGATGGCCCTGGTAAGTGAGTCACATTTGCAGACGCAATTTGTTACACCAAAAAAGGACCAAGAAGGCATTACACGCCAACATAAACAAAACCCCAGACGGACCCTGAAATACATACAGACATACGACTGAGTACCCGTTCACATCTGCCCCAACATTGGTCGGTAAATTAACCTGAAAGACGGCACTTGCTTTAAGTTATTTGTGCCATAAAACTGACAATGACTTTAGCTCTCCTCCCCAGGATGTTTTAATTGATAAAGTATAAGTTTTGGGTCTGAAGCATTTACTAACTTTGCCTTATTTGAGACTATTCATGGTTGAATGAGTTTGATCAAAAAACTTGTTTCTTATTTAGTATTCGCAGTTAATTAATTAATAACAAAAAAAACGAAGCTAGATCTGCTTTATTTTAACATTAACTAAATTTTCAACATCAATAAAAGTTCGACGTTATTAAAAAAAATAACAAAAAAAGCAAATTCCTAACGAATATAAATCGTAACAATTTTACAGTGCTTAAATGTTAATATTAACTTGAGTATTTTACTATACTTTACTATTTCCTATAAGGCATTCGTCGGGTTACTTAAAATACAATTTCTAATTATAAATAAGCTTTGTTAACATAATATTTCGTATTCAGTATCCGTAAGATAACATTTCCTATTCCGCATAGTTAGCATAACATTTGCTATTCAACATACTTAATATAACATTTCCCACTCAGCACAGTTAACATAACATTTCCTCTCAGTTACCTTAACATAACATTTGTCAGAGCGTCTGTTATACTTAACATTACTTCAAAATGTAAGCAGTAAACTAAGTAGATCGAACTGATTCCAATTGGGATCACACTGAGAAGTTGTTCTAAATGGGAAATAGTTGCTTATATACCTTCGACAGTACAGAAATAATCAATGTTATTTAATAATAAATAGAGGTGTCTACACAAAAGTTAAGACTTTATCTCTTTTATTGATCTGTTAAGATCTATACTGTGAGCACCAACATCAGAAGAGGAATCTAGACCGGATTCCCTTTAGGCTGATCGAAAAGGTCAACTATTTTTACTGAGAATAGTTCAATTCAGAATAGTCGCAGAGCTGATAATTACTCATATAAATAAATACTCATTCATCTAATGAATGTATAGACATTTCAATAATTAACTCATTTCGTTGGCTGCCATTTTGTCTAGTCGCGGTAACAACAAAACTGGCGTCAATTATTTTGCATACGAGAAATTAAACAAATGTTGATAGTCATTGCAAATTTGGATGTATTCAATAGATTATACTACCATTTACATATATATATTTACATATATATATATACATGTGTATATTATTTAGCTGCAGCGTTGCGACAATCAAATGGTTAAATGAATGTTTTGCTGCACTCATCCATTTATTCACGCGCCATAAACTGAGGACGAATTTATTTCAAAGGACATTCGAACGTACTCGTACAATAAAAATAATAAAATTAATGGCCAAACAAGTAACTGGCCATTTGATGGAGGAGAGCCCTCTGGAGGACTGGTAGCTACTGGACTCGATTTTAATGTTAGGCCACAGGTACAACACCAACAACGAGAACAATAACAATTCCGATGTGGTTACAATGGTGCCTGAATTTAATATATATGAATGTTTGTACATTCCAATGCAAATTGGAGCCGCGGTCAAAATAATTTTAGCCATTTACCATTTGCATTGCGGCCCAGATTTTGGATGCAGCTGCTGCAGATGTTGCCTAGCTAAGTGCCCGCATAGATTCCACCATTGCAATTGTTATTTACGCGACAATTGCAATAAACATTAGTTCATTTGTAGGCCTCCCCACACCTCCTTTCCACTCCATTATACCATACCCCTTGCCCCTTAACCCAAGCTAACCTAAGCCCCACCACCCTCCATCCTTCCGTACAACGTTCCTGTCGCTGGCACATTAAATTAATTACTCATGTTATTATTCTGGCCAAAATGAAGTACGCAGCAATTTATAATCGCGGCTAAACAAGATTAGAAGTACCTGTGGTATCCAATTCAAATATATCCACCCAACCAACCACTGTAACCCACCCTGCAACACTCTTCAATGTGGTTGTTTGCCTTGCTGCAGTCATTTTGCTTTATTAGTCAAAATGCGCCAAATCAGAATTCCACAATAATTATTCCAATTCTGTTCGTAATTAACGTAAATTTATGATCTACCAATTTCAAAATAACTCAAAATGTTCATTGCCCTCTGCATATAATGGCACTTCTGGCCATGTCCTTGCGTATAGCTCTGATCCAGGGGGATGCATTAATAAATCGTTTAACTATTGAAGTTTAGGTTAGAAATTATACAGTTAACAGTTTTTGAAGATGATCCATTTTATAAGCTGCTTAAAAGATTGTTTTAAGCCAGTAAAGAGTCTTATCATTCATATTAATACTATATACATGTAATATACTATATAAAAAGGATAAAATCTGATATCTTGTGAAATCCTTTGTCCTTGTCAAATCGGATCTTTCTGTTATGAATTTACTCCTGTTACAAATTCCTTAGCAAAGTGTTATCCTTAAGGTAACGAACTAATGTAGTTTTTGACTAAATTAGTATTTATATCCCCTGGTTTGGGTTTCCTATGAAGACATACTCGCTCTAAGCTACTGAATCTTGTAAAATGAATGGCTTGTAAACTCCATTAGTTATTACATCCTAATCTGGGGATACATTATACACTATTTCAACAGCGTATGCACTCAAGTAGGAGCTTTAATTAGGCTGCAACATTTTGGGGAAGCAACAGGCGGCTGTTGCAACACAATCGCCTCCAAATACATCCGTCCATATGCAGAGCTGGAGGTTACCCTCTACTGCCACTACACTTTACTCTGAGTTCCCTTAGCAGGCGACAGGCGGAAAGATGCCTGAGCCGGATACTGCCCACTCAATGTCTCTGTGTATGAGTATGAGAGAGTGTGTGTGTGAGTGTGAGTGTGGCTGTGTGTTACTATGTGTTTTGGCCTAATGCATGATTATGTTCAAGCACACACACACACCAATAACAGCGAAATGAGCCTTTTGGATTGGCCCTCTGCAAGAGGCAACGCAACGAGGCGCATCTCCATTTATTTGCAACGAAATTTGCACATGTTCAAATCGAGATTTACGATGTCGAGTGACATCATTAATCAAGCGTCTGATTGGTGATCCTGTTCCTGTTAATTAATACAATAATGGATTGCGTGGAGTCTCGAGTCTCCAGCTTCGAGCCAAAGACGACGACAACAAAGCCTTCCAGGATGTTGTCGGCTGTTGCTGTTGGATTTACGAGTCCAAAGAAGTGTGTTTAGAAGCTCTGTAAAAAAGTGCAACTGCAGCTGGAGCTGGAGCTGGAGCTGCAGCTGAATACTGAATGCTGAATACTGTTGGCGTGTCCTGGCGGCCAACATTGATTTAAAATTTACAACAGTGAGCCAAAGGTTGGCCGA
Organism: Hirtodrosophila trivittata; assembly: GCA_035045065.1. Lineage (NCBI taxonomy): Eukaryota > Metazoa > Arthropoda > Insecta > Diptera > Drosophilidae > Hirtodrosophila > Hirtodrosophila trivittata. The sequence goes on from JAWNNK010000866.1 coordinate 1,884,071, forward strand.
ACATTGCCATATGTTGCATTGATTTATCATTAGAAGGCATTGGCGCCTGAGAACGCATGGCCAAAATGGAAATGTTGCAGCTGCTGCTACTACAACGGCAGCAACAATGCCGAACACCAAATAAATTTACCAGTTGCGGACCATAGGATGAGTGGCCAATGGCATTTGGTCCACCCACAAACAACCAGTTCACACACACACACACACACACAGGTCTGCTGTCAGCACACACAAATTTCAATTAACAATTTTACCCTTAATTTGGCAAAAACAACAATCCCACCAAAGACGACTTACATTGAGGCTGAAACAAAGGAAGGGCTATTGCTATTGCTGAGGTGTGCGATGAGCTGGCAAACTAAATTACAATTTCAAATCCCCCTCCAAACATGCTGCTCCTCCTTCCTCCTTCATTCTGCTCCCTTTGACCACGCCAATTTGGCATAGGCCCCGAGCATCAATTATGATTATCGTCACGTTTTATGAGACGTTTGCCCAACTTTATGACTGGGCGTGCCAGTCAAGCGCCCCAAAGTATGCACTCTTATAATGAATATTGACAAAGGATATGCACAATATACTCATACACACGGAATTACATACAAACCTGTAAGGGCCAGGTACTACATTTACTTCCTCCCAGAGCCGGAATACCTAGCCAGATACATGCGTCTACCATTTGTTAAGTTTACTTTACTTTCGCTTACGGACATAACATGCTCATTTATTCATTAACTGGCATTAACTAGTTACAACGTGGCGGAAACTAGTTCCTCTACATTTAATTTGTATAGCTTACAAAGAAGCTAGATACACTATGAAGTACACTTTCATATCCTCGCAGACTGTTCAACTCTGCACAATCTATTATTGTCTATCCAGATTTTTTGATTAAGCTTTCTAATAATTATTGAGCAGATTAATAATTAATTAATAAAATAGACAATTAGAAGAGTTTTCATTAAAGAAATAGAACTGAAATTGAAATGTTTAAGTAGATTTCTAAGGAAATTATTCAACACAGCTTCAACCACAAGTCAAGTTTCTTTGAGAATGTTTCATTGTTTCACTAAGAATGCAAAATTGATTGAAAATCATTTAACCTTACAGAGAATCGAAGCTTACCTCATACTTCTACAAGATACTTCAAAATATTGAAATGATAGCTTTTGTTTTCTAGTGCTAGAAAGGATACAAACTAACTAGGACCAACAGATTCGAATGCAATTGATAAATTTGTCTGGAGTCTCTTTGCGTAGCTGCTTTGACACTTAATTTTTACGGGTTCTGCAATTGTCTTTCCGAATCTAATCTTTCACTTGGGATTCGCCTTTGGATGTGAACACAGTTGCTTTTAATTGTGAGTACCAAAAAATAATAAGCAGAAATTAAACCGGATTATGGTAAGAAGACAGTAGAAGTAGAAGTCAACCCAGCAATTAAAACTGGCAACAAACGAAATTTCAATTAGCGGCACTTAGCGGCAGCTGCCATTACCTAAAAACCAACCCAGAAGAAACAAAACAAAAAAAAACAAAAAAGAATATCTAATAACAACTAAGCGATATTAGAGAGCAAATTAGCTCAGGGTAGGAGTGGCGGGAAGCCCCTGAAATTGAATGGCGGCAAGTGCAGGAAAAGGCAACGGCAAAGGAAAAGCAAAGGCGAAGGAAAAGCCGTCAAAGGCGACACTTGAATTTGGTTACTGTTGGTGCCACATGAGGCAAAAAACAATTTCATTTTGCAAATTGTGTTGTGTTGCATTTACAGAAACAGAAGCAGAAACGGTGGCAAATTGGGGAATCTTCTTTTTTGCGGCCAGGCAATTGCCAATTGCAACATGACGCAACCAAGTGGCACCACAAAATGATTTCTTTGTAATTGGCCCCAAGTACTTCGTAAGTACCCGCATCCGACTCTGGGTTTACCCATTTGGTAAATTGAAACTGCGGATATGCAAATGGTTTCGGTTAGCCACTCCCAAATGGGTCATTAATTGCAATTTACGAGCTTGCAATCAAAATTTCTAAAATTAAAACAGTTACTCCCATAATTACTATCAAATTGGTTATACTATGACAATTGGATTAGCCAAATTGGTAGTAGATGTATCTATATTGTTATAATACCACCAGATTAACTAGGAACTAGGATAGTGTGACCAACTAATGTGAAGATCTCGCCTAAACTAACCTTGAAGTGGATGTCTCAAAAAAAAGACATATATTGTATATAAGAATATATTATATAGAATTATAAGAATATATTTCTTAGAATATAATACGAAAGATAGGGGAAATATTTATAATATATTATGATTTACTTTCCATCGAATAACGTGTAAACTATCCTTATTAATTTATCCTATTAGCAATCAAATATTTAAATTTAACAGAAACAACAATATGTTGTCGATAGTTCCTTGTAGACTTACTTACTATGCTATCAACAGAAAGAACTGTTAACTTAGTTAACATTTTTTTATTGCATATAGACTAAGGAAAATATTGATTTCAGAGCAAAAAGTTAGATGTATCACTAAATATGATTAACCTTCGACTGATGATTTTTCTACATTCTATAACCATAGCTATAATCAGGAGATTTTCTTAATTAATCGCATAAATCCTATCAAATCATAGAATTTGTCACTTTGAATACAATATAAAGTCGATTTATTAATGGAATTTACCAGCGTTTATGGAAAATTTAATAGTTTTTCTTTATTTTGTTTATTTTGGGTAACAAACAAAGTTTTAGGAAACATCAAAACATTCCATGCCATTACGCAAATCTAACGCATCCTTTATGAGTGCTGCAAAGGATTGCAGGATTTTCATTAGAGAGGAAGAGAACGAGAGAGAGAGACAGGGATAGAGGTGCACGGAGTGGGTATTTGGATGATTGTCGAGCATGTGAAACTTCTTGAAGATAATAATAATTTAGTGCTGTTGAAATGACTTTTGACCATCACACACAATTGATACGACCGACCAGCAGTACCAGGCAGTCCTACAGGCAGGCAGTCTGGCAGGCCAGGTTGTTCCCTTGCCAGGCTGAGGCTGAAGCACATCCACACGTGTCCTTTGCCCATGTACGCTGCACGTCGCCCTGGCCTGGAATGCAACTCGGCGACTGCATGCAAACAAAGTCGAATGGAGTCGACTAGTTTGCACAATCAAAAACTATGTGGGTGAGGGTTAAGTGTGGAGGAAGAGGCTCAAGGAGATCGGAGGAAGGGGGTGAGCTACATTTGTTCGCAGCCGCCGCATCTCAAAGAAATAAACAAAAGGGGCGCGCCGCCAAAATGCCGGAAAATCCACACATCCTTCGACGGAGCCACTTTGCATGCAATGCGAACAACTTTCCCAAACGCTGGCGGAACCTCGGATCCTTGGCGGGTTCTGTGAAAACTGAAAATGAATTCGTAAAAATTCGCTCGCAATAATTTCTCGATTTTTGGGAAATTATTTGATTACACACACGTGTGGAACGACTGCCTGCAGCCGCTGATGTAGCTGCCAGCCAAAGGACTCGATCTTCCCCAGCCCTCAAACGTTGCCTGCCTGGAACTGTTGGCCATAAAATAAACTTCATCTTCGGTTCGTGCTGCTGCTCTGCATTTGGCTGTGTACAACTACAAGAACTTGCAATGCGCATTCATTCGCAAAATTCCCAAAACAAATAAAGTAGTTTTTGGGTGGCAAATGGCTCTGGGTGGCAAGGAGGACCAGGACAAGGGTGGTCGATTATGGCGATGTGATTTGCGGTTGCACAAGGGTTAAGAAGAGCGACAGAGGAAGAAATGACTACTAATACAACTTGGCTTGAACTACGAAAGAAAAGATTATTAGAACATATCTTAAGCTAGGACTTAAGGACTTAGATGGACTATGGATTGATTGGGAAATAGAAGTAAGCCAAGTGTCCCTAACTGGAATAGTTATCATTGAAAACTACCTTAGCTACTAGCTAATATCCGAAGTAAATATGAAAAAAATTCTAACGATGAAAGCGGAGCGTGTAACAAGTCAAAGTCAAGGGAGCATCCCCACAGCCCACAGGCCAGAGCTGAGGCAGGCATGTAATTTGCATTTGCAAGTCCAAAATGAACTAATAAACACACCGGAACCCAAGTCCACAAATTGTCGATGTTTGTAACGCAAATCGTGTTACCCGGCAATGACCCGTACCCGAGATCCCTGCGAGAAGCAAAAGGAAAAGAAAGAGGTCTACGGAGCGCAGTGTCAGTGTCCGCTGGCACACGGCTAATGGGCAGGCAGCCGCGGATTCTTGGCTCAAATTGAAAGTTATTTAATGCAGGAGGAGAGGGTCGAGTGCGAGACCTGGATATGGGGGCCCCGGGGTTAGGGGTGGCGTGGCCTATGAGGTTACGGAAATTGTTATGCGATGCTCGGCCAGGCCAAGAAAATGGTAACCGCAACAACAACACAAATTTGTTTTTGTAGCTTCGGTTTTTTTTTTCAACAAATAAGATTCAAAAAGTTTATGCCGCTGGCTGTCATGACTTGGCAAATGGGCAGCCAGAGCTGAGCTGAGCTGAGCTGAGGGTAGGGTAGGCATAAGGAGGAGCGGAGATGTGGGTGAGATGCGTGTGATTCTCATTCGCTGGAGGATTCCGTGCGGGGACACTGAATATTTAACAAGCGACTGCGGAAGAGGAAACCAAATGGCGCAAGTGTTGCTCAGTTTAATCTATTTCCTGCACGGGATGCCTGCAAGCCCGTGGAGTCAGCCAGCCAAAGAGTCAGTCTGCCTGCGTGGAGGAGGCCGGACGATCCGCACAATCTTTAAATACACAAATTTATCGTTTCATAAAATGGTAAACTTCACTTAATTCCCCGAGACAACAAAATTTGTGGCTTCGCCGCAAGTAAATTCATTCATTTCCGTAACTAATTTCTACGGCTAAACTTCATTCTGCAATGAAGTGTCCATAAAATGGTTGCTTAAAACAAATATAAACTGGAAAATGAAAATGAAAAACACTCTAAATGTTGAATTAAACTTGAATTTTATTATAAATTAATATAAAATGCTAATTGGAATCATAATAATATCTCCACTCAATATTTATGTCGATAATTTAATTACTGTTTATTTATTATTAATATAAAAATATGTTTAAATTTATATTAAACTGTTTTTTCAAAATTATTATCCTTCTGTACATTTTCTTTTATTTTTATTTTTTACGCACAAAGTTTTAAGATTTTGTTTTTTATCTCTCAAATTTTCCCTAGGGAAATGAATGTTTATGTCTAGAATTAAAAATATGAAAATGTGGCAGAAGAACAAAAATAAAAAAGAAAGCCACGAAATTGTTTTCAAATTAAGATGGCAATATTCAGCAGCCAGGCGACCAGTCGCCGGTCCAAGGGAGAGACACCCCAAAGGAAGACCTGGTCAGGTCAGGTGTGGGACAGTTGTGAAGATGGGGGAGGGGAGGTAAGAAACTTATGCCAGAGCTCTGCACCATGTCTAAGGAAATTTGATTATGTTCGCGGTTACACTTCATTCGTCTGGAGCTACAGCTCCATCGGAACCCTCCAATCTGCTCCATAGCAAATTGACATAAATTGTTTCTGCTGTTGTTGTAGCTTCAGTCAAGGAATTTATGCGATCAATTAAATTTTTGAATTGACCAAAAAGTTGTTTTGGGCTTTTTTTAATTTTCATAAATTTTACTTAAATGTTTTCATGGCCGCCAATTTTCCAATAGTAAATTTCCTCGCATATCGCCAGACGCTTATTGTGTCAAGTTGTTGTTGCTTTGGTTTTACTTTTTCCTATTTTTTAGGCGAGTTATGAAAATGATAACAAGATTTTATGATGATTAGAAAATTTAGATAGTGGGCGGGACACACTCACTCACAAGTTAGTATAAGAATTTATTGCAAATGAGCAAAACTTTTGGGAAAATTAGAATGCAGAAAAAGTCAAGGAAGCAGAGTGAAAGTAAATCAAATGTAAATCATCGACAGCAACCAGCGATCCTGGACCAACTTTCATCTTTCAAAATGTCCAGCTGCGGATTCAGAGGCAAAACCAGAGGCAGAGGCACAGGCGGAGGCACCAGCAAAATGATATACAACACATTTTGTGGAACCTTTACAACTAAATGCGGATAATCTGTAAGTTTGCTTTTCCAAATTTATGTGAAACGGGTGGAGTTTTCCTATATTCTTCATGTTGCTGTTGTTGTTGTTGTTGCTGCTGGTGCTGGTGCTGGTGCTGGTAGTTGTGCTGCTGTTGGCTGGCCTTGTTGTTGTGCTTTTTCTTGGTTCCCTGTATAGTTTTTCAGCTATAGTCCGCCCTCCGCCCTCAGCCCTCCGCCCTGCGTATCTGGTGCCAGCCGCCCAAAACTAAAACATGCGCATTCAATGGGCGTCCATCCCATCCGGACACCAAGCCCCTACCGTCTCCTGTCCCCATTGCTGTTGCTGCAATTCATTTCCAACAGACGGGTGTGTGTGTGTGTGTGTGTGTGTGTGTGTGTGTGTGTGTGTGTGTGTGGGTGTGTGTGTTCGTTCGAAGGAGTGCTTCTTGGTTATATGTATGTGCGGAGATTTACCGTTTTATACTTGACATTTCCAAAAGTTTAAGTTTTAATTTATGACACCGCCACTTTCTATACCGGGCGACAAGCTAAATATGAGCGAATGGGATGAGAAGGGCGAGAGTCCTGCTTAAACAGGATATCCAACAATTGTCGTTAGTCTTGAGTCGCTCGTCCAGCTCATCTTTACAATACGCTCAGTTTTCTATGCTGTCCCTTGTTCATTTATTACATTTAATAAAACATCCAAAACTTTCATTTCAGTCTTGAAAAAGGAAGAAATCAGCTTAAAAACCACTGAAAGTCTCCAAAACTTTTGTATATCATTTGAAAAGACTACAAGTTGGGATAGGAAATAGTTTCAATATGCATTAACTTCTAAATAGTTTATAATTATTATATATTGATTTTGTTTTCCTAAACACTCAGTTTGAATATTGAAAAGTAAAAATTGAAAAACTCTTAGATCAACCTACTTTCAGTATCGAAATTTTTTAACTAAGCTCGTAGAAATGATTTAGAATTCAGTTTCGGTTTCAGTTTCAGAGTTCAAACATCTTTAGGCTTTTTTTAAAACTCAAATTCGTCATTTTTAATCCCAAAATTATGAATACCTTAGGCCTGCCAAGTATTGATGACTCGCAAATTGACGTGGGTTTAAAATTCGTTTGAATATAAGATCGATTGGTTAAATATTGAAAGTATTTTCCCCCCACACAGTGCTACCATCAGTATATCCAACAGACGGACTATCAGTGTGAAAGACCAGATAATGGAGATAATATGATAGTGGAACCACGCGGACTTGTTGAACCATATGGAAGTCAGGTGCCAGTGGTCCCACTGGTACGTCCGGTACCACAAGAGCGGCCACAGTTGCCACATCTCCAGTACCCTAAACATCAGTACCAAAAGATTGCCGCTGGCAACTGTAAAAATTATGGTTCCGACGGTTATAGAGCTGCTGCTGGCTATTGCCCTCCTGCAGGACGTGGCGTTGAAGCGGGTCCATATGGTACACGTAATGGACTTTAGTAAGTTATCCTAATATACGATATTCTTTATTTTTTTTTTTAACATAATTTCTATGATCAGTAATCCCGCGGAACTGCGTCCGGCTGGAGGCGACTACTTTACCTCATTACCGTGTTTTGGAAACAATGATCGTCCGATGGTAAGAACTGAACCTCCGCGAAGATGGTTCTAGTTTCCTCCGGCAAGCGACTTTTCGATTATTGTTATGTGAACTTTTGTATTGATCTTGATCAGGATAGTTTTTTCCCGCAATAGACCTGGTCACAAATAAACTAATATACATAGATATATATATATATTGATATATATATATTCTATATATATTGTATATATATATATTCAAATTGCACGCTGTTTTAATGTATCAAAGGATTGCCATCGTCCCCATTGTCCATCTTCATCTGCAAGTTTTACAATTTGCTAATGATGTGTGAGAGTCGCCTTTAGCTCGAAAGTCCTGGGCTCAACAGCATGAAAGCTAAAATCCTTCTGTCCAGACAAACCCAACACACCCACCCACACACACTCATTCGATATGAGGATGATGAATTTGGACATTTTGTGTGCGCAAAGTCACTTGCTTAAAAGTTATTAGGGATTAAAAGAGTTGCGGCTGGGGACGCAAATGCGCTTCGGAATCTGCTTCATTAGAGTCTTCCTAGGACATTGTATACAGGACTTGGGACATGTGTGTGTGTGCGGTAGGGGTGTGGGCGGTAGGGGTGTGGGCAAGTAAACACCTTTTGGCGAAAGTTTTTGAAAATACTAAAAGGAAATCACTTTAGACGTCCTGTAAAACGGGCCAAAGAAAACTCAGTGGCTCCAAAAGTTTTGTACTCCACACCGCTCTGGAGTCCTAGTCCTTCTCTTACTGTGACCGGGTGCCAAAGGGAACGATTATGAGAAACACTCCTGACGGCAGCATCGGCGACGATTTAATGTTGCCTGCTGCAACTTTTGAGACATCTTAATTCCTTTCGAGATAAATCAAAGGAAGGATGGGGTCCAAATCAGTGTCCCACTCCCATCCCGTCGCAAGATTCGGTCCGCTTCAAAATTTGTATTTTTATTTACACCATTTTTAACTTGTGCATTTTTATGAGCTGTGTGTGTGTGTGCGTGGTTTATCCTTTCATAAATGCGTCCAATGGCCAACTGATTTATGCCACCACAAGCTGGCGCTGGCGGCACCCACAGCCACTGCCACACCGGCGCTGGCTGCTGCATCCTGACGTCGACGACGGCAGCAGCAACAAAGTAACAAAACAGCAAACAAAAATTCCAGAAACAACATAAAACCGATTGATTTATTTTGACAATGCTCCATGCAGTGCCAACGACTCGAGGTCGTCGGAGAGAGAGAGAGTCCGGCAAAGGGCCGCTATTGTTTGTCCAGGCGTCGCTCTCCCCATTCGACATGTTCCGTTCGCATTTCGGACTGTCACCTGCACCACCCCCTGAAATGCCCAGGCTGGCACAAAGCCTGGTCACGGGTATCCAACACGCTGCCAGCCACATACCGCCTACTGCCTCCAGAGTTGTCCTCGTTGTCCGTTTGTAAAATATTTTATTTGCACATCTTTCTTATTTTAATCCTTCATTGCATTCGCTTGGGTTTGAGCGCCTTGAGCTCCGTCCAGACCGAGCTAAATGCAGCTAGAGAGTGGGAGATAGGATGTGAAAACGGACAGAGGTATGGATCTAACTGCGTGTGTTTTCATGCTGGGGCAAATGCTATAAAACACACGTTAATTACCCTCCATCCATTTGCCCCCTCCCCCTTCAACTCTACTTTAATCTATAATAAATCGGATTCAACAATTCAAATGTGGTTTGCGCTGAAATGAATATAAAAATATAATTTGTATACAACTTATAAAAGAACATGAAACTTGGAGCAGCAAAACCATAAAGGACTTAAGCCTGGCTCGTGGTACAGCATTTTAGAAGAGAGCTATTTACGCGCCTTTGCTCTTACATTAATAATAATAACTTATATTTAGCCATCGATATAAATATATAAAATTATCTATATCGTTGTATATCACCAGTATGAGCTCATACTGAACGACATAACGTTGCTATCTGGAAATAATAATCTTTGTAATGAGACGCACATTTTTATATCGAAAAGCTCACCCGCAAAAATAGGATCTTCATTCTGCCTGTAACAGTTTTCCCGGGCAGAACTGCAAGTCAAAACCAAGTTATAGTAACATATGTATATAACTTCGATTGGGAGAAACTTACTACAAACTGTTGGGGGTGTGCACACCCGTATGCCGCCAGTCTTGTCGATCTCCACATTGATATGACGAATAACAATTAGACTGATGATTTTGTGTATAATTTCGACTGTAATTATTTTCATGAGCTGCCAAATTAAGAGAATCTCCCCATCCGTTATTGTGGCTACTATAACCGCCATTCATCTGAAGAATTGGAAACAAGCAGATCAGAAATTGATTTAAAAGAAATCCCATTCAGATAATATATACCTCGGGAAAGTAGATTTCGGGAGTTGCCAAATTTAATTTATAGCCACCGATTTCTGCAAAGCTAGCAAAATCCATGGTTGAACTTTAATTTTGAAAGGAACTGAGTGAAAGCCAAAAATATGTTAAGATCTGGAATCTAGTAAACCTAAACTACAAAAAAACTAGATTGTTTTGGATGAAATGTTTCGGAATAAATGATACGTTTTATAATTTCAAGTCGACGACCGATTTGAAAGCAAAGCAAAGCCAACTTAACCGAATTGAAAACCTTCACTGTGTGTCCTACTCGCCACAAAAACAGGACAAACTTACCTGAAAACATGTAAAAAAAATTATAGTCAAGGGTATCCAACATCGAGAAACCCTTAACCCATGAACACACATTAATACACAGTATACTATTGTAATTGCATGTAACTCCAACTGTTAAACTACTTTTTCTAATTATCCTATCTGAGTAACATTATCAACACGCTTCACAACTACAGCATAGATTTAGATCTAGATCTGCTAATAATCAAAGCTACCGGTTGAAGCTTAATTAGAAACGTTTTCTTCATTTTGCGATGAAATACGAACAATTGTAAAATTTTAATCAAACTTGACAGTAGAAATCTTTTTTTCTTGTATATTTACAAATTAGTCATAAATTTTAATCCGATCGAGTGGCCAATTATTTCGCGTTCAGCAAGTTTACGCCGGAAATGAAATCTAATAGTTTTCTTGCGTTAAATAATTCCACACTGAATCAGTATGGGTAAATAAAGTCCTACGATAATGAACCTTAACTAAGGCTAGTTATATAAATATATATAACAATTATTGTATTATATAATCATCAAAGAGTAAAAATAAAAAACAACATTTTGATTTTAAGGGAATTTATATATAAAAAAGTAAAGTCAGAGATTTTTTTTGACAAACGTCTTAGTAATATTGGCCATTAGTTTGGTACATCTGGAGGTCTTGTCCTTTCGAACCTGAAATTCAAATTAGAAATATTCTAAAAGCAAGGAAACGCAGACTTACCCTAGCCGACAATATCGTCCGGTAAGCTAGATATTAGATTGAAACTTTTAGCATATCAACACATTTTTGATATCGAGCTGGTACTTACTACATTCCATTGCGAGAGTGCATCTGACAGTTACGTTGTGATCTGCGTAGATTCACAGGCGATGAGGGCAAATTGTCTCTAACTGCCAAAACAAAAAAAGGAAATCAGTTCTCACTTATTACAATAGATTTTATTTTAAATATAAATATATATATATATATCATAAATTTACAATAGCTTTGATCTCTTAATTAGATTTTATTTCAAATATAAATATTATAAAATAACCTAGTACATTTTTTATCCTAAAATACAAAAAATACACCAGCAAAATTTATAAATAATTATAAAATATGTATTGACCGAAAGTTTCCATATGAAGAATCACAAAAGTATGATATATATATATATAAAGCCATGAAATAAGAGTCACTTGCACACATCTAGTAATATTGCTGACCACTATTTTGGGACTGATACATCTGACTTTCGTTATTTTGAGACTGATGCTGGCCCTCATATCCTCCAAGGCCTAAGTTTCAATTAGACTTTACCTATACACAAGAAAATGCAAACTTACCGGGCAGTGAGCTGTAGTAATCTCCATTACCACGGCCTTGGCGCTGTTCCGGGGAGCTAGATACGTGACAAGAGAAAGAAAACTTTATCATAGTCTAAGTCTTTGATGGAAATTGGTACTTACTAAAGTCCATTGCGTGAATTCATTTCCCGCATTAGTTTGGTGTATCGCAGTGGGCTGCGGTAACCAGGCCCACCGAAAGCCGCCGAACTACTTTGACCGCCTCTAGAATTATCATAAGACTGCATGCCACCGCCATAACGAGATTGATCATATTCCTGACCCATTTCGGGGTACTGACCGTCGGGAGCGGACATTCCATAGTTGTCCATACCTGATTGGTATTGACCATTTCCATTACCGTATTCCATGACTTTTATATTTTATTTATTTGACAAAAAATTTGACAAAATTTTGAATTATTCGGTAAAATTTCAAAAGGCCGCTTTTTTTTTATTTTTAGCTCTTAATTGTCCGAAATCTGAACTGAATATGAAATCTAAACTATGAGGCAGAGGCTAGTTCTCTTCAAATCGATTTCATGGATAGTTTGATGCTGAGAAATGTTTGAATCTGTTCAACTTCGTATAGAATATGAAAGCATTCTTTACCATCCCAGACTTATGAGTCTATTTCCTTTACAGTTCCAAACTTAGCCATTTCTTAACCCATTCCGACAGCTTATCGCACCAGCCACATTGCAACCAAAGTTTTTCCTTATAGTGCGGGTCAAAAAAATGAAAAAAATATATTTTTTCAGTAAATTTGCCCTAATGGAAATCAAAACGAACCAATGAATATGCAAGAGATGGGAGCTGGAAGCATCGCCGAATAATTAAAATCGAGCAGCTCCTTGCGAAGGATTACGCCAGCGCAGCTTCCAAGATACGGCCCACACTTTACGGTCGACAATTAAGTGCGCCTCGTAATCTGTCTGTCGTAATTATGGCGCTACGGCGTATTTATCTGCTGCAATTAGCGCCGTGCACAAGTCGCATATTTCACAGATTCAAAGATTGAATTGCGCCGACAAATTTGCATACGCTCCTTAGGAGGATGCCTTGGTCCTTTGTCCTTGGCTCAAGACAGCTGCGAATGCCCAAGTTTATGTCTTTAATTAAGTAAAAACATTTCTAAAACCCTATTACAGAGAGAGTCCAGTTTATCGATCAGCCGAAGCATTCAGGAGACACGTATTGAAAATATATTGTAGAAGTTCTTTTCTAAATAGCTAAAATAGACTCCACTTTGCAGTATCCGCAGGTGGTTAGTGTGATTAATCTGATACCTCTTAGAGAAATCCTCTACCAATTGTTAGTATTTATGTAATTTGTAAAAATAATTAAGGATAGAGACTCGTCGTAACGTTATTGTATTAGATCAATAAGTTCGCGATCAGCTCACTCGCTTTTGTTTGAAACCGCAGAAACATAATGGCGTCTAATAGTGATGGACCATCGTACGCACGGTGCCAGATATCGATAAGAGCTTTATTCCAGAGTTGCTATAAATTAATTGGCATGTTTATTTGTGAAAGCTCTAGAATTAAACTCCAGTTAATATCGTACCTCAATGATTAAAAAAATTAATTACAAATGTTGTAAGTTTATAGAACTGGCGCATTACAATAATGATAATAATCTAAATCTTTATTTAAATGTCTAAAAGTTTTAGTTATTTTTATTCTCAATTAATATGGCAAGTTTATAGAGCTGACGCATTACAATAATAATAATAATTTAAATCTTAATGTACATGTCTACATTTTTTAGTTAGGTTTTAGGTGTTTATGAAGCTTCGGACGAAAGAAATACAACTAACGTCTGCCTAAAGCAAACGGATCGCTAGACGAGGTCTTGACATAGTAAATTCCTGCCTTGTGTGTAGATGGTTCACCGCCCATTCGATATGATTGTCTCTGCGTCTGGTCACAATTCCACTTGTTGTTTTCTCGCGTGCAGGGAGTGCCCCAGAAACCTTCGGGGGAGTTGATAGACTCGGCAAACATCTGATAGGAGCGTATGTGCGAGCAGCCCAAATAGAAGCAATTGCGCTGGTAGAGTCCGTAGTTTGGATAGAAGGTGGCGCCACCAGTGGGCGTTAGGAAGCCAAAGTTGCCGCTAGTTTGCATGGATTCCACATACTTAGCGTCGCTTGGATCAATGCGGAATTCGGGACTGCGATGGCGGAACGTAGGACCAGCTGGATCCAAGGCGAAGATGGTATTGTACTGTTCTGGCTTAATGCGTTTGCCCGCTGCACCAGAGATTTGTGCACCCAGGGAATGCCCGATTAGATACATATCATCATAGCTGGCGCCAAGCTTTTGATGCAGTTCACGTGTGAACTGGGCGAGCTGATTACCGAACTCCTCAATTAGTTTTACTACCGAAAAGTAATTAATGTTAGCGGAACTGGAGCTCCAGTCAGCAACAATAACATTATATTCGCCTCGCTTCAAGTATGCATTCTTCAAGTCCCGATTAAAGGAACCACGTGCCTGACTCATCCACCCATGGATCATGATTCGCGTGGGTAACGATTTGTTAAAACCGGCATTGCGCCACTTCCTACGTTTGTTGAAGTCCAGTTCGCGTCCACACTCGGAAAACTCATGTTTAAATAAGTAGAACTGCATACGTTTGAGTGGCTTGGAGAAAGGATTTAGGTTGCGTGCAATCTTCTTGAGGAACGAAAAATCCAGATAGCTGCCAATGCCACGAGATTCACTCAGGTCTTTGTCGCATTTGTTCCATTCACAGTGCTCAGCATCCTCGTGTTCGTCTTCAAGCAGGGACTGCACTTGGTCAGGCTCTTCTTCCTCATCGAAGTTGCTACGGGATCCAATATCAAAGACATCTTCAGAATCTGGTATCATACCCATAAACTGTTCCATTTCAGATTCGTAGCTCTCCGCGATATTATTACTCTGGGCTAAAGAGAATCCTTTGTTTATATAGCCAGATTATATGCTACTTTGATTTTTACTTACCATGAGATGTAACTATTGCCAGAGCCACTGCAACTAATTGAAACCACATCTTGATCTACGCAGCTATAATAGACCGACTTAACAACTGTGGGGACTATTAAACTCTGTTGAGTTCACTGAATTCGCACACTACTTTTATATTAACGATCGCTAGCCTAACCAGTCCCAGCTTATTGGAGAGCAGCTACTCTGCTGCTCTTTTAAAGTGACGTAGAGAACAGAACTTTTTCCCGCTAGTACCCCGATTCGATTATTGATCATATGCTGGCATTGCCTACAGACTGACGATCTACGCTTAATCAAGTTGGCATTGCCCACAAATGCATTTGCACGCATTTCCTACCAACAACCTGGCAATATAGCAACTTACAAGCCGCATCAACAGCTGTTGATGTTCATTTGCAATACCGGTTCTATAGATGCAATTTTATGATGCTGTTGATAACATAAAATTGTTGTGTGAAGCAGAATGGGAAATTCTAAAATCAGAAATCAGAATTGGCTTACCAAAGACTGCAAGCATTATCATTTAGGCGTTTTTTACAACTATGAACTGTAACCTTGTCGAATGCCATTGGCATTATAAACAATTAATAGAATTACCAAACGATTACTAATCTCTGGGAAAATATCAGCAACTGCACTTTACTAATAATTGCCACTTACTTGGCGTGCGCCGTTTTAAATTGAGCATAAAAAATGTTATGTTGTGCATTACTTCACTAAGTTCCTCATATTGGACCAAAATATAGTTGTATATGTATATAGTTAAAACGCATTAATCGAAATTCCGCTTACCCTTCTTAAGAACAATAATCAGCTAGATGCAACTTTATTTAAAATATTACATAATGTAAAGATATAAATTAATTTTTATTTTTATTATTAATTTTATTTAAATTTTTATTATTTAATATTAATATTTATTATTTGTATTTTTCAAAGTTTTATAAGCACACGCAGTCTAAAATAAAACCATATATTATATATATATAAATATAATAAAAAGTAACGTTTCTTTCATTCGTTGCTAGTGTCGTATCAATCTGCCTTGCAGCGCTAACAATCTCATCAATTTTAAACAGAGTGGCAGCACCTGGATTAATCGATTAGTTCCAGAGGCAAATATCGATATCATAGTGTTGTTGTTTGCTGGTTATCTATGCTGAAGACGCAGATTAGTTAATATCAATTGGGTGCCGTGCAAAAATAGCCGCACACCGCAGCTAAAATAATCAATATGAGTGTCGACGACGTCATATACGTAATATGCCTTCTTGCATGCATTGGCGCCGGCAGTTACGTGAAGCAAATCCGAGATGAAACGCAACGGAAATGTGTATGCACAACGTTGGGTATTATTGTTGTTGGTGTCGTTTCAGGCTTCCACAGCCTGCACTGTGTCGTGTCCATGGCACTGGGCATAAGCAGTGTGCTCCAAGTGCACCCGAGGTAGGATTATGCTATATCACATGGAAGCATTTACTTATCGTATTTGTTTATTTCAGAAACTGCCATTTAGTAACATTTGCTATAATGTTTGGATATCTCGTCTTTTTCCGTCTGGCGTACGTCTTTGGCCTACCTGCTGTGCCCGGCCACACAAACATGATTCAAATGTTGCTTACACTAAAAGTTAGTTATATAACAAGCGTCGGTCTACCACTATTTTATTACTATAAAACAATTATACTTAGGTGTCTGGCATTGCATTTGAGAAAAATGCAGCCTGGAAACGTATACGAGAACGCGCCGACCAGGATAAAAATGAAAAGCGGGATGTCAACGTTGAATCCTCCATTGAGGTTACCGACTATGATGTGGAGCTGCAACAACTTAGTGCTACTGAGATTATCCATTACAGTTGTAATTACGTGGGTATACTCACAGGTCAGTGCTTTTCATACAACGTTCATTTTATTGAACCTTGTATAGTCTAGTTGTAGTTGCGTGCATATGTATTTATAAGTAATGTCAATTCGTTGGTCGTGCATCGCTTGTCGTCGGACTAGCAGCTGGTGCCAAAGTCCATTTGGTCAGTTGTCTGCCCTTCCACTGATATGTTAGCATTCTATCAATAGACTTCAATTATCGCAGTACTTGAGTTAACGCGACTTATCAAAACCTTTTTTTTATTGTAAATATATATATATATATATATATATTTATATATATAAGAAACATATTCTTGATGCATGAATTAATAATGTTTCATCTTATTGATCAAAATGTAATCATGCCAATCGCACTCTATCCAAAGGAAAGTTAGACCTTAAACTTTAAATTAATGTTGATCGAAAAAATCGTAGGACCTTTCGTGGAATGTCTTTGTCTTGGTTGCACTTTGTAACTTCTCGAAAAAAAAAGATTTTATGGTACAACTAACTTTTTTAAACTAGATATATACCTATGTTTAATACAAGTGCTTTAATTTCTAGGCCCATACTATCGCTATCGTACATATCGGGATTACTTCGAGATGCCCTTCAAGGACCATGCACCCAGCGTGCAGGCAACTATTGAGCAGCTTAAATGTGCCGTCTTCTACTGCAGCCTTTATCTGTTGACCAACTACTTTTGGTCACTGGACGTGAGTGTTTCACATAAAGAGACTTTGTGTATGACTATGTATATAATATAACAAATCTGAATACTTGCAGTACGCTCTAAGCGATGAATTTTATAACGACCGCTCTGTTCTGTACCGTCTGTTGTATGTGTGGCCTCTGTTCTTTACTTTCCGTGCTCGCATCTACACCGGATTGACATTAAGCGAATGCGTCTGTACTATGGCTGGCTTTGGGGCGTATCCAGACGAAGCAGATGCCACCAATGGCGAAGGCCCACGCAAACGTTACCAGCACCTTAAACGTGATGCCGAGAAGCATACCTACAACTTTACCACAATTGTTAACACTCGCGTCTTGGATGTGGAACGATGCTGGACATTCCGTGAGGGCATGAAGCACTGGAATGTATGCGTGCAATACTGGCTGGCGGTGAACGTGTATAAGCTGTTTCCCATTAAAAAGTATAGGTGAGTTCCCGCCCATGGGATGTGTCTATATTCAGCATTAACTATTTATTTTATTAAATTTCATCAAATCATTTTAGAACTGGCGTCACTTTTCTGTGCTCGGCTTATTGGCATGGTTTCCGTCCAGGACACTATTTCTGCATCATGGGTGCACCTCTTTACGTACCACTGGAAGATATGTGGGATAAGCTAGTGCGTAAAAATGCTGTCGGCATGCAACGAAACATCATCGATGTGATCTTCTGGATATGCAAGTGGTTCGCCTTTAGTTACCTAGGAACCGCCTTTTTGCTGTCCTCATTTGACAACATTTGGCGCTTCTACAGTTCCGTCTATCACTTTGGATATATCGCCTGGGTGATTCTAGTGGCCTTGGGTTTATACCTGAGCAAACAGAAGAAGAAAGCAAGGACTCCAGATTCAGGAGATGCCACAGGACTTAAACAAAAGGCCCAATGAGCAAATTATCATTAATATTGGAACGCCAACTTGATTATAAATACTGGAATTCTTTCCATGCTCCATTTACATGTATGTTGTAGATTATTAGATAAATGCTTCTATGTCTACCAAAAGATATATACGATCTTTATTCTAGTTTAAATTCATTATATAAAAAGGCTACATTAAAGAACTAAAATGTAACAGGTTCACATTTATATATAAATACAAAGATACGAAATAATTTAGCAAACAAAACTGATAACGATGTATCTTGGCTTAAATGAAAATTTTGGTAGTAAACTAACAGATCTGATTGACGAGTTCCTGACAACAACTCCTTGAATACGTTTAGTTTTATTTTTATAATACCATTTAAAATTGTTCAATAATCATTTTTCTTCTCTTTACTTTTTTCCTAATCTGTATAAAGCACTTTAACAGACTTTAGTTTATTTGTTTATATTTATTATCAAACTTAAAACACAATATATCAATTTAACAGAAATTTCTAAAAATATACAAAATGCTGATTTTTGAGATGGATTTAAATAACAAATTTAAACTAATAAGTTTGTGTTATATGCGTGAAAATATAATAACATTCGAGTGCAGCGTGTTCAAAAACAAAATCAATGGGTAAAGCGATTATTATATATAGAGTTTATATCAGGATCAGCACATATATAAATTAGTGTATATCATGATCAACTGTTACAGCCGTCTGTATATGCTTCTATCTATAATCGTATATAAATATGTCCATCTCAGGAATTGCACACGATCAGCACATATATAAATTAGTGTATATCATGATCAACTGTTACAGCCGTCTGTATATGCTTCTATCTATAATCGTATATAAATATGTCCATCTCAGGAATTGTACAATATGTTATGCAAATTAAATTTCAAATTTAGAATATTCTATAACCGATTCTTATTCGATTTGTTAAATTGATTTTTAACTACAATTTCTAAGGATCTAAATTTCATTTTTGGTTTGCGTATTTAGATATATTTATACAAAAATATATATGTTTACTCCTAAACGATCGGATATTAAGCCGAGAATAGTATGAGTTGCTTGTATTGGGATACTTAAAAACTGATTAGAGAAGAGTATGTTGTATGATTAAATATATATATATATATATACATATAACTGTAAAAGACGCAAGCTTTTAACGATATTTAATGCATGCGTAAGTTCAGATTGAGTTGCGTTCAATATTATTGATTTTAAATGTATTTTGATCTTATGGATGGTTTTGTTAAATTTGTTGTTGTTGTCGTGATTGCTAAGATCTGTAAATTAATTTGTGTATATAATTCTAAATAAGAAAGGAATACTATAACCAATTAGTGGATTCCATAAGCTATAGACTTTTAAATTTGTTTTAGTTTATGTTGTGTAAATGTATAATTTATATTCGATACCAGCTCGAATTTGGTCTAAATTCAATGCGTTTCGTTTTCAGTTTCATAAATTTAGTTTCTTCAAATGTGGAGCATGGCAAGAGATTTCCTGTTGCTGGTTGCTGTTGCAGTTTCAGTTGCAGTTGCAGTTGCTATTTGTGTTGCTATTGAGTATCGCCAGCGCAGATAACATCTGGGCGGGAGGATAAGCGAATGTCAGGCCGTCGATGGCTCATCCGTAACCAGTGATAGGCGACGCTTTACATCCTGTGTGGTATTATAGGCGCCACAATGTACGCATTTGAGTCCGATAAAATGGAATTTTGTTTTTGAAGTCTACAAGGTATTAAGTATGTTAAGTATTCAGTAGAACTTTACTTTATTAATACTTACCTTGTGGCAATCATTGCAGAATATGTGCACACGCTGATTCTCATACTTAAGTGGAACAGGCATGCGGAGGGCCTGTGCATCCAAGTAATCCCACAGGGCCGTCATGTCAATCAGCGAGGTTTGGCAGGTGGGACAGGTGTAGTGACCCGAGGCCAGCAGCTGATCAAAACACATTTTGTGTAACAAATGGCCGCAATCCGGAATGTGGCATGGAATGCGCGATGTATGTATATCACCCAAACAGACGGGACAATGCGATCGCGATATATTCTCCACACACTACAAAAGATAAATTATGATTCAACATATTGAAATGATTAATCTTCTTTATCATCGGGTAATCCCCCACAATTTCTCAGTTATCAGTGCCAGTTACAGGCGAATACCGTTTTAAGATCTTTGCCAATTATTCGCCTCAACCGTCGCAATAGATATAAAAGGTTTAAGGCAAATACTCAAACTGGATTTTTGGACGTACTCAAAACCAATGGGACTCAGTAAACCGGTTCAGCAATGATTCTGCATTTACCGCTTCTATTTAAATATTCAAGACTACTTTTACTCTTTCAATAATCCACAAATATACGAGTGTTATGTATTCCGCACAGTGTCATCTGTCATGGTCATCTACTTGAATTACTATAGAAATGATACACATTGCTTAAATAATATAATCCTCAGATAAAATTTGATATCTATTATGGCATGTATGGCTAAGAGATCTCTTTTTATCACAGATTTCGTCACTTAAGATAGATAGAATAGCAATCTATTGTGTGGCTTGGGGAATTCCTCTATATATTCTCAACTATTCTCTGAATATAAATACGATTTCCACTCACCCTATGTCCATCGATCTTAAGCTGTATCGGCAAACACATGTTGCAGACTTCACAGTGAAAGAAGTTTTGTGCACCGCCAATGCGACAGATGCCACAGCCATGACAATGATACTGTTGCTTATCCGCATCATCGAACAGATTGCAAATGAGGCACGTGTACTGAAAGAGGAGTAGCTCTCGTATCATATCATACAATATAATATTATATATTGAGACTTACCTTGCCGAAGCGTACGCCACACTTTTCGCATTGCTCCTGCACCTTTTGTCTGGTGTTGCACTCGGAGCAGATGAGTTCCGTGAGCGTTTTACGATCGAAGTGATGAGATTCGTTTTCATCATGACAGAACCGGCACTTGTAGAACTTATTGCAGCAGGGCGTCTGCAAGGAATGCAACAAAACGGATGTTTAACATAAGATATTGGAGCTGATATCAAACGAACCAACTTATAAGATTGATTAGCGAAGCTGTGAGACAAATTGCCGTAAATTTTATTTGGAATTGGAGCTGTTAATGAAGTATGAGGCGAGTTGCACGATCTACGTGATCAAAAGGTCCCGAAACAATTCCATTTGCTGCCCTCGAACCATAATATGGGAATCTTTAAGGTATATCTATAGACCAAGGGGACTTAGCATGGCCATAAACATTGCAGACACATATCAATTTAGAGGGTCATAAACCCTAATTAAATCAAACTGTAACTAAAATCTCAAAGTCTTCGAAGGCAGCAAACACACACGGCAAACACACACGTAACACACACGCAACACAAAAACGCGTCATTTAATTAGACACTTGCTAATTTCTTTGATAAATACACTTATTTATCAGATAGATCTTTAAAATATTGTTCAAATGTCGTTACAATAAAAAACATCTCACACGAGTAGAATCTTGGATGACATTAAATCTGGTTTGCCGACCTCCATTCAACTGCTACAATGGACACACCCATGCGCCCAAACAAGGCGACCCTGAAAAAAATATATACAATCTTTCGAATATTTGTTCAATCTTGACATATTTAAAATTGAGAAAGCAACTTTTTACAGTCAATTTTTAAAAGATATTGTAACTTTAAGCTCCACGTGGGTTTCATAATTTGCCTAAAATAATAAAATTTTATAAAGAGTTTATGAATCATGTATCCAAATGATTGCGAAAGGATTCAATAGTTTTCCTAAAACAACTCTGTAAACTATTTCGACTTGAGCGTATGAATAATAAAGATTGTATTATTAAGGTTCAAAGCTTGTAAGCATGGATATATATATATATAATATATATATATATATTATATCCAAGTCAAGTGAATTATATATATATATATATATATATAGGAATCGTGTATCCACTCAGTCTATACTCGTACAATGAGTTTATAAAATCGGATCTTGACTTTGTGAATCGTTGAACAAAGTTGGATCAAGTGTATTGCTGAACATTACAAGTTAACATTATTTTTCATAATAAAACAATTTGTCAATCTGAAAAATACCTAAGAGTAAGTAAAATCTATATTTAAGGCTTACTATTAATAAAAGGCTGTGTTAGTTATGAATGTGTGTGGCAAGCAAAGTAGTTATATGATATATGATATTTTTGATATACCCGTATGTACGTACATGAGCTTAAATTAAATTTGATTGAATGCGAATCATTAAATGAATAGCATTCCTTGTGCTATCAATAGCTTCGCATTCAATTGAAGCTAATAATAAATACAATATCGGAATAAAGTGGAAGTAAAGTACACATGAATCCGGTTTCTTTGATATTCCCACTATATCATAACTTCTAAATCTCATTTCTTTATTCTTGAATTAAACCTAAAATTTATTCATAACTATAAATATCTGTAAGAAATCTCCAACCTATAACATACTCGTTACTCAATATGACCTTATACGAATAGAGACCTTTACGCATATTCAATTTAGTTCAGCTGTTTCAATATAACTATATACTATAGTATATGGTAGGAGGGCATATCGTAAAGTTATTGAACGTGTTCAGACAATAAGAATAACTCTGACAGCAACAACGATCTTTTCTCTACCTACAAATTTGCGTGACATTTTTTCAATATTGAACAAACGAATGTTCAAGTGAAACTTGAAAGCCCCAATGCAATTTATTTTTTTACTCAATATATGATTAAATTGTAAAATACTTCAAAGCAATTATAAGTAATAAATATTTTAGCACAGTATATGTGTATAGTTGTATACGTATATTCAATAGGAGAATGAAAACCCAACATTGATCACAAAACATGAAAAGATTCATAAGAATTCCAATCCAATTCCGAAACTTAACTAACTTTAAGCTAAAGATTCGTTAATAAATCTTCAGTTGATTATCTCTAACTTTAAAATATAAACTATTGTATATATATATCCCCCTCATCATCGAACCATCTATTCATTTTAATATTAAGCACTTAATTCATAAGTTGCTTGTTAAGTATACAAAAACTGGGAGGAAGGAAGAGAAAAGCAATTATTTTTGGGATCTGACGTGTATATACATATCTGACTATATAATTTCAAGAGAATAGTAGAACGAATCGTCTTATTTATGCAAATGTTTAGTTCAACAATAAAGATAAAGGCTCGTTAGTTATGTTAGATGGGATCATTGAAGGTGTTACGGATAAACGGGTTCAATCCTATAGATACGTTTACTGCAGTCGAATGAGTAAGCCGGGGGTGGTTGGGTTGATTTTGTTTTTATAATACTTTTCTTTTTTATACTTGGTGTACTCGTATCTGGTGGATACTATAAGTACCTCTTCGTTGTTTCTATAGTTCACAATTCGCAGGCAAACACTAATTCTCCCAATTGAACTCAAATTATGCACTACGCACAAATGTAGCTAGAATTCTCTGTGTGTGTGTGTTACGAGTGTGTGTGCGTTTGACTGTGTGTAAGTGTGTATGAACCACATTTGTTTGTTTGTTTAGAAACGTATAAATAAGTTTTAATGTTTCGTTCGGGGCGGCAACGAAGGCGATGACTTCAGGAAAAGCGCCATTTACGATGAAAACCAGAAGCCGACAAAAGCGAGGCGCCTCCATAACTTGCCACGTTAAAAGAATAATCAAGACAAATTCAAGTATTTACAAAAAAAAAAAGAAGATATTTTCTCAAAACGTTCAATTGTAGAAATAATTAATATTTAATCCTTCAGCACGCTTTACTCTAAACGGTCAATGAATATTTGTTTCTCCTTTTTATCGTTTAATTACGAGTCTCTATGCGATACAAAGTTAAGAAGTAGACAAGTTATATAAATTATTTATGTTCATTAATTTCATTTTTTCTGAAAGTATTAATTATTAGTATCACGACTAACCAAAATTTGTATGCTTTGATTAATAATCTCAAAAAATCCGATTGGCAAATTACCATTAGGGAGAAGCGAAATATGACTCCAAACACGTTAAAAACTTATACAGGGCTGCCTTACCTGAGAAGAGTATAAATCTATCTATATAGTGGGTTATGAGAAGGATCACATTACAGCTACAAACTGTGGCAGACCAGAAGAAGAGACACATAAGGATTCCTCTATCCCCAACAATCGAATGTCATTAATGTATAATTTATTGGGGTTTATTACAGCAATTATTGTAGCTTAGATTGGGATAATTGGGATGGTGATTTATAGTAGTAGTAGTAGTATTTAGTATTTAAAAGACTTTTAGTACTTACAACAAACATGGCACGTCGCTTGTAGTGGGTGCATCCAAAGCGTAATGATTCCGGCGTAGTTGGTTTCGTTGCATCTATTGAATTGCACTTGCTGATCTCGGTGCTGCTGTTGATGCGAGAGAATTGCTCGAGTTGCTGATGCTGTTGCGGGGTGTTGTTGTTGTTGTCGCTTGAAGTGACCGGCAACAGCAACATCCTTAATGGTCATGCTGGTGGCTTCCATGGCAGACTCAACGTAGTTCTTGTTGTTATACTTGAGACTGTTGCTATGGCCGTGCTCATCAACAATGTTGCTGCTGCCATCGAACTTGAGAGCAGGCGTTGAATGTGATTTTCGCAAATTAACAACTGTTGCTGTTGCTGTAGCGGGGGTGGAGGCAGACGATGATGGCAACGCGGCAGACGATGCTAACGCCATTGGCGACATAATCAGCTGTTGCCGTTGACGGTGGTGTTGTTGTTGCTGCTGTTGTCGCGCTATCTCAGTAGCAACAGTAGCTGTAGCTAAAATAGCAAGCGTGGATGATGGTGAGTTTGTTACTGTTGTTGCTGCTGTTGCTGGCGTTGTTATTGTAGCTGACGCAGCCTCCAGTGAGGTCGCCAACGACAGCAACGACGATTGCGACGATGAATTTAAATTGACTTGATTGAGCTCCTTTGTATTGGTAAATGTTTGTACATCAATGTTGCTGCTGTTATTGTGCGAGTATTTTGAGTTGTGGTTTTCACTTAGCGATATTCTTTGCTGCCTCAACTGCTTCTTAATTTTGTTGCAGCCACTGTTCCCCAGCCACTTCTCAATATTGTTGTTGTTGTTCTCGATGATGTTGCTGTTGTTGTTGCAGTTATCTTGGTCTTTGTCGTTGCTGTTAATTGCTACCATCGACGATGCTTTTTCAATTGCTTCAATATTTAAATGATTTGCTGTTGCTGCTGCCGCTGTCGCTGTCGTTGCGACATAAACTTTGTCTTTGTTCAGCTTTGATCCCAGTTGCCTGGTATTTTGATGGTTTCTCAGTATTTCTGACTTTGCCTCATCAACAACAACAACCACAACATGAGCAGTATTTGCCTTAACTTCTTTGTTTTCAACTTGCGTATCTGCAACTGTTGCTGCTAATACTGGTGCCGTTACTGTTACTACTACTGTTTCACCAGTTGCTGCCTTGTCTATTTTCGATTCCTTTTTATCGCCATTTGTTTTGCCCCTTTGCAAACTTTCGTTTGTGTAGCTTTTCAAATTCATTGCGAGCGTCGTTCACGCCAGCAATATAACTGTTTCCAAAGCTTTAGGAGCTACTAACAGTGGTTCAAAATGTATCAGAAATTAAACATGTTATTGTTTGCTCTTAACAACAAGCACGTTTGTATATTCTTTATAGATTGTCCGTGTTTATTCTACGATATTAGTGCATCAGTTTGTATTTTAATACTTACAAATATCTTGTATTTTTGTACAGATTTAAATTTGTCTTGGCACAGTGTGCGACAAAGGCACACTTGTTAATACAAACGTACAAAGATGATCTTCTGCAAGAGACCCGCCGAGACTTTCGCTTGCTATTTTGACTCTCGAGCCACGACTGCAACTGAGCTTTTGACTATGAATGAAGAAACATTATAACATTGTTCACACAGACACACACACACACACACAAATACATGAAAAAACTACACACACTTGCCTATGTATTTATATATATTTACCATATATATATATATATATATTTACAATTATTTGCCAACAACTTGAATAAATTGAATCTTTTTTTTTAATATAATATAAGATGCACGTAAGTCTTATCTTGCGTTTCCGCAAGACAAAAACCCTGAGACTTGTTGACTTAATTTTTTACAATTTTTTACAATTATAAAGGGAACACGCCGACAATAAATATTGAAACTGTGCACAATGTAAATACACGAAACACCACAGAAACCGATAAAAAGGCCAACCAGGCGACAGTCGACAAATCGACAAATAAACCCGCTGTCCACCAACAACAATAACCCGAAATTAACTTTCCATGTTTACGCACGCACGCAGGCGTACAAACACACACATATTCACTTAAATGCACACAAAAATATACATACATACATATGTATAAAATTTATCTATCTATGTAGAAGTTATCACTCGTATATTATGTATATAAAATGCAAGTTGAATTTTGCATTTGGGTGAATAACAGATAAACACATTGAATATGAACACATTCATAATCGGGTATTAGTGTTTAAAATCCGTTTTAAACATGTTTTACCATATTTATTTTCATTTTCACATAAGTTAGTATAGTGTTTGTGTGAGCGCTTTTTGCATTTATATTTTGTTTTTGTTATTTTATGCAATTTGTTGTTGAACGTGTTTACGCCACTTCTTCGTTCGTGTATCTTTTTTGGTTACAGTCTTGTTGTTATAATATTTTTGTTTTACTTGAATGTTTGGTTAATTTGCTAATTATAATTTATTTACAGTAAAAATATATATATATATATATATATATATATAAAGTAAAACACACCAGCGAACTTCACCAAAACAACAATAATGACAACGACAACAACAGCAACAGCAACAAGCGTCAATTAAATTAAGAAACGAGTGCACCGCTCAGCGCTTTAATGTCGCGCGCTTGTCGTGTTTCGCTCGGCGCGGGCTTCAGTTTTCAACTGACGACGATGCGAAGCATCTAACTACACGTGTGGGAGCCCACAAACAGACGCTATAAGGTATGTAGCAAAGGCATACAACAACTTAAAAATTATGCTCGCAGCATACATTGATATTTACGTTCCAAGCATACACACAGAAGCCATACATATAGATAACAACTAACTTTAAATAAGTATGGCATGGTATCAGTTAAGCATATATATAATTTTAAAACCAGACAGCTGTTTTCTATCATTTCATTTTTAAATAAATTTTTTCAACTGTTACGTATTTATGGTATGCCCCTTAGTAAGCAAGTGAGAGAACTGCCTTAGTGTTTTACTCTCTGACTTTGCGCTTTGTTGTTGCTTCTGGGGCATCAACATTATCTGAGACTTTCGCTTTTGCGAGATAAACTGTTTTCTGTAAAGTCTCAATGTCGTCAAAGTTTAAATAGTAGAACTATTATAAAAATAAAACCCTATTTTACAATAATTTATTATAAATGAGTGCGTAAAATGCGTTCAATTCTGGTTTTCTCATATTTGCGGGGAAATATAATGCAATGTATTAAAAAGTATGCAATTTAATCTTTGATTCTTATTGGGAAATGTACGTTACTACGCAAAAATATCGATAGCTATCGACTTTTCAGGCACTACAAATGAAAATATGTGTTTGCGGTTTCACGTGCACTGTGTGCTCTTGCATGTGCAGCGCCGATTAATCGATCTCCCTTTATTTCGATAGTACGTATGTATGACTAGCAAATACTAAGTTTTTATTATTTTTGTGATTTATCAACTTGTGCACATTTCGTGCTATACACATAAGTAGATTTTAATTTACCGCTGCAATAAGTCCATACATGATTGTAAAACAATAAATAGTAGATGCAGCATCATATTACATTCAATTATTTTAAAAAAATGTAAAGGTGCTTTACCAAACAGAACACTTTCCGATGAACACTCGAAAACTGTTTATAAAAGACTGCTTGCTTTGGAATCTACAAAAAAGCGATCGCATTTCTTAAAACTCTGCAGAACTATGTACGTGCATGTGAATTAATTATACATCTATTCTCATTTATAGTAATTGAATTATTTTTGTTTGTTTTCGTTTAGCTGCGACAAAGCAGCTATTAACTTTGTCTCCGAGTCGAAAATCTTTGCAACATGTTATTGCTACTTTTTCAAAAAAAGGATGTGATTGTCAATGTAAATCACCAGTACAATCTTCAAACCCCACTGAACTACTTGGCCAAATCGCTTAACGAAGCAAATGTGGTTGAAGTAGGCGAATGCATGGAGTTGTTGCTTCGTAAGGGAGACTCGTTAAGCATAATGGATAGTGAGGGCTTTGTTCCGTTGAATCAAGGCTATAAAACAATAGACTCCCAAATAATATGAAATAAGAACTGATGTACATGATCCTATTGCGATGCACGGATGATAATGACAAACTTACAAAAGAAGCTTGGAATTATTTGAAAGAATTCCACATTGAAAGACATAAACAACTAAAAAGGAAGAGCCTCGTCCAGATAATACGAGATAGAAGAAGGTTTGAGGAAATAAAGTGTAGGTTTTTAAAGCGACGCGTGTCAGACTATTCGAAAAAATATTCCGAATTACTTAATTATTTGATTGACCTGACATTCAGCGGGACGATGACAACGTACTAAAACGTCTACTCCAAACATTTGAGATAAACTCGGACGAAGAAAATATGCAGATAATTCTCAAGGCCATTTATTTCGAGAACGTTTGTCTATGTGAGCACATATTAAAATCTCACACTTTAAAACTCTCACCTTCAGCATCTAATAAGCTTCTCGGATTAGGATGAGGATGGGCTAGAGAATGGCTTCGTAACAGAGCCTATATGAGTAGCACGCATAAGACCTGACCTCATCGAAGAACATTTTAACTACTGCATAACAATGCAGAATGTTAATTCAAAGAATAACAACATAAATATAGATCTGTCCAACATATCGCATCCAGAAAAAATGAAGATTACTAAAGTAGTTTACAATGAAAGCTCGTAGGATCTAGTTAATCTCCTGCAACATCCTGTCAATACTAACATTTTTAATCGAGCTCTGAGATTTGCTGAGGAGCCATCTACAGAATTGCCACAGCCGAACTTCGAAAATGATTCACCGCGCATTCAGAATGATTTACAACAAATTCAATTAATTTTGCAACAGATTCAAATGGTGCTCAATTCAAACAACCCAGTAAATCTAGCAACACAGCAAACAAGACATCATAGGTTGTCTCAAATTCTAAAACGCCGTACTTAGTAGCTTATGAGTTTAAGTTTAAAAATGTTCTATTGAATAATTTTACTTATGACTTTGATTATGTTTTATGTTCGAATAACATAAAATATCATTTATTGTGATTATTTAATTTGTAGTTAACATTTATAAAAATTGTTCTAATAATAAAGTTTGTAAAACACAAATTACTGTAGTTTTAAATTTTAAATATCAGGCAAGCATCGATTTTAATTTATATACAACGCGCGCATAATAGCGATACATCGTGTAATATAATCAAACTGTTTAAAAAGTTCTTTCGATTGTAATCGATATATTGCGTAAATCTATCGAGCTGGAAACAGTTAATTTACTCGACCATCGATAAGGGCTCATCGCTGTTTTTCTCTTGCCATACTACCACACTACTTTATTAGCG
The DNA here is from genome assembly GCA_035045065.1 of Hirtodrosophila trivittata. Taxonomy (NCBI): domain Eukaryota; kingdom Metazoa; phylum Arthropoda; class Insecta; order Diptera; family Drosophilidae; genus Hirtodrosophila; species Hirtodrosophila trivittata. Next base: position 1,914,034 of record JAWNNK010000866.1, read on the forward strand.
CAGGACAACTTAGTGCCAATTTTGGAAAAGTGAAATAAAGTTGAGAAAATGTCGGAAGAAACAAAAAAACTCGATTTGTCTGGCGATGGAGGCGTGCTTAAGGAAATTTTAAAGGAAGGAAGCGGCTCTGATACACCCAATAGTGGATGCAAGGTATCTCTTCACTATACCGGCAGACTAACTGACGGCACTGAATTCGATTCCAGCGTGGGTCGCAATGAACCGTTTGAGTTTGAGTTGGGCAAAGGTATGCAGCGACTGGAAACCTTGAGAAGGAAAAAAAGGAGTAAATTTATTTAAATTTTTTAGGAAATGTCATCAAAGCCTTCGACATGGGTGTAGCTACAATGAAGCTCGGCGAACGTTGTTTCCTCACGTGTGCTGCAAACTATGCGTACGGTGCTGCTGGCAGCCCACCAAGCATACCACCAAATTCCACGCTTATATTTGAGGTATAATGTGAAAACCAGAGTGCACGCTTATGGCAGAATTGTTAATATATAACATAATTATAATCTGTTGCAGCTGGAAATGCTGGGTTGGAAAGGTGAAGATCTCAGTCCAAATAAGGACGGCAGCATTGAAAGAACCATTTTGGAACCAAGCGATAAAAAGCGAACCCCCAGCGACGGTGCTTTTGTCAAGGGTATGCTATTATTATCAGACTTTTGTGGTTGAAATAGTGGTTAAGTTATTTTCTCATTCAAAATTATAGCGCACATTTCTGGAACTTTCGATGGTCGTGTGTTTGAAGACCGCCATGTAGAATTTGATTATGGCGAAGGCGGTGGCATCGATATAATAGAGGGTGTAGAACTTGCAATGGAAAAAATGAATGTTGGCGAAACATCCAAGTAAATAATAAATAATAACATTAACATAGATATAATGCTACGTTTACATATCGCATATCGACAGTAATGCGATTTTATATGATACATTGCCGGGTGACAATAATTTCTTTACAAAATAATGTTTAACGAAATAACTTTTTTACAGAATTAAAGTTCATCCAAAATACGCGTTTGGTGCCAAAGGTAACGAGGAATTCAAGATCCCACCAAACGCAAAGGTTGAGTACACTGTTAAATTGATTGATTGCGGCAAGGGACTAGAGGAATGGAAGTTAAGTGATCTTGAACGCTTAGCAGAGGCAAAAGTGTACAAGGAGAAAGGCACCAACTATTTTAAAAAAGAGAATTATGGATTGGCCATTAAAATGTACGAAAAGTGCAAGAACCTCCTTCCTAACATTAGGGACAGCAACACTGACGAAGTCAAGGCACTAAAAATTGCTACTCATAGTAATATCGCACTATGTCATCAAAAGTCCAACGATCACTTTGAGGCCAAGCAGCAGGTTTGTGCATCCATATCTAAATATATATCTAAATATTTTAAAACATTTTTTTTTTTGTTTTTCAGTGTAATTCAGTTCTAGAGCTGGATTCTACCAATGTGAAGGCACTTTATCGTCGCGGACAATGTAATTTAGTTATCAACGAGCTTGACGACGCATTGGATGATTTTCAAAAAGTAAGCTGAGTTATTTAAATAGATTTAGGCATGAACAAAAATTAAACGAATAATTATAGGTTCTAGAACTGGAGCCAGCCAACAAGGCTGCTGCAAATCATATTGTTATTTGCAAACAGAAGATTAAGGAAATCAAGGATAAAGAGAAGAAATTATATGCGAACATGTTCTCCAAATTGGCTGCCGGCGATAAAGAGGTACAATAAATAAATGTAAAATTCTGATTTATATATTTTACCATGTCTCCTTTTATTGTATTTGTTTTCCTTTCAGACCGACCCACCACGCGAAAGTGACGTGTTAGACAAATGCGGTGAATGGTCTGAGGAAGATGCCAAACGTGAAGCTGATTTAACACTTGAACGCGATAATATTATCATGATTTAAATACGTACATGTTGTTCGGCATTTAGCTGGTATTCTTCATTATACATCCCAAGATTATTATTAAATAATTAAAAATAGTTGGCTTCAATGTTTCCACAAGGAAACAAATCGAATAAATAAAATTTTGTCGTTATCAAATATTTATATACATGTAGAGCTCCTTATAATGATGTTTAATACATACGCTTACAAAAAAATGGCCTTAAAAACTTATACAATTATCTTTTCAATTATTTTTGCAGTAGGACAAAATTGGGTTTGGGCTCCGTATCGCGCAGCCACAACGGTGAGGTGGGCACTTGTGATTTGATATATTCAGATGCCTTAAAGCAATAACCAGAACAATATTTTTTACGTTCAGTTAAATCGTACACCTTATTCTTGATGGTAGAGATTTCATATTTTTTTGTGGGTACACTGAAATGTCAGTACATTTAGTACACGAATAATTGTTATTAAAGTGTTCTTACTCTTTTACTGCAACATCACACAGTGGATAGCCGCAAAGCTTGTTTATGTGCCGTTCATCAACTACATCAGTGTAGTTTTCAGGACCAATTTCAGAAAGCTGTTCAACAGAAAACTATTTGTTTATATTTAAACATAGATAAACTAACCCAAAATATGCCGGTGGACGAGTTGACAAAATAGCTGAGTAACTTTGGCACCTCGTCCTGGCAGCTCCCAGCTGGTGTATAGCAGTTGTGCTGTGCCAGCCGTAGAGCTCTTAACCCGTTCGTATCTCAACCGATAGGAACTTGTAATTAATAAAAAATTTAATACCGCTATTTACCATTGCAAGGAAAGACTGGTGATCAATGTGCGGCTCCAACAGCGTGACAACGATCTGATGAGCCCTGGCAAGAGCAGCTCGCTTTTTTAACACTGCGGCTATTAGTTGTTCTCTAAAATAAAAATAACAATCGCTCAATAAAAATGTAATACAATCGGTACCAACAGAAAGAAATACCGCAATTCCTTATTGCTTTCCGTCGTCATATTTTATCTGCTATATTTCTCTCAAAATCAGTTTAAACAAACAACTCAGCTGATTTATGTTATTGTCAGAGTGACCGCTTTTTGTAACTTATTACTTTTTGGTACATTTGGTAAATGGTATATTTAAAAAACCGGTATATTTCTCCACCGAAATTTCGGCCACACTCTCTTTAACATAACAAAAAACATTACTAAATGTACTGAATGCAAAATGTCAAGTCAGTTTCGTTCGATAAACAAAACTTAATTGTTTATATTTCTATTATATACTGGACATTTTGAGGACTTATTAAAATGGTTTGCGATAAGTGCGAATCAAAACTATCAAAGGTCTCGGCGCCGAACCCTTGGAAAACAAGCACAGCAACTGCCGGTGGACGTAAAATAAACGAAAACAAAGCGTTATCTGCTTCAAAGGAGCGTTTCAGTCCGATGGGTACTGCCCTAGCACCTTGTCGGTAAGTGTCAAGACTCACTTCATTAGAATTCTGGCTAATCGTTTTATCATTTAATCACTACTTAAAGCATATGCAGGCAGAAGGTGCATCAAGCGGGTGCACACTATTGTCAAGCGTGTTCCTACAAAAAAGCGATTTGTGCAATGTGCGGAAAAAAGATTTTAAATACAAAGAACTACAAACAGAGCATTGCATGACGAAGAATAACCTTCCACAACTATGGTTTATGTAAACAATAAGAGCAACATTTAAGTTAAGATTGAAAGTACAGAAATAAGAACTGTAATTAAATAATTTAAATATAAGTTAATTTTTTGGTCACGTTTCTGTTGGTGCTGATTTATCACGATCCCGTCGCCTTTTAGCACTTTGAACGGAGCTGGAATAACTGAGCGCATCCTTGTCGAACTCAAGTGGCATTATGCCCAGGTCACCGCTGTACCGATTCTTTGAAATTTGCAGATACTTCTTCCCACGCACAGACGTTAGTCGCTTGTCTTGTATGATAAGAACATTGTCTGCCTCTTGGGTAGCTTTGGCAGTGCCAAAAACCGAACTAGTTGTCAGTTCATCTTCCTGCCGTTCTTTCCGTGGATGCATAACAAGTGTTACGTGCACATTATGTTTGGTGGCAAATGCACGAAACGCTGCTATGATAGAGTCTTGCTCCCAGAACTTGTCGCCACGATAAGACGAAACTCCCATCATAAATTGCAGATTATCTATTATGACGTGTGAAATGTCGTGCACGTACTGCGCGTGTTCAATGGCCTCTAATACCGGTTTAAGCGGCTGTTGACCATGAAAGGTCATAAAATAAAGGGGAAGCCGCTCGAACTCAGTGGCCCAATGATCAAACTCCTGCAATTTATCATCAAGCGCATAACCAACGAATTGACGCAATAGCGTCGCGGCTAGACGTGTGTTACGTATTTCAAAAGATCCCCAAAGCGTGTTAACGCCCTGCATGGCCAGATCGAGTGAATACTCACTGGTAAACGTCGTCTTTCCGCTTCCTGTGGGTCCAGTTAGTATGGTCAGCTCTCCCTTGCGATGACCTTTGAGCAACTTGTTGAGCACCGGAAAGCGTTTCCATTTGACACCATTAACCTTCTCAATGTTCTGCAGTTCACTAAGAATGTCATTGCGGAGCGCATTGAATGTGGTTATAGCCTTATGTCGCACCGGCGTCGCCTTCGCCAAAATGTGGCGTACATTGAGGCGGCGTCGCAACGCTACATGTGGTGCCGGTTCTGTTTCAGTTGGCCGAATCAGGAGACAACGCTTTTCGTCTATTTTCTGCGCAAATGCTCGTGCCGCATCCCAGCTGTGTGTGGCATCATAGTGGAGCCAGAAAACCAGTTCCTTAAACCGCTCCAGTCCAGGCAGACATTCCTGTGGCAGCAACTTTAATGCGTATGGCAAACAGATGATACAATCTAAAGTTTGAGACCATCACAAATTACTTGACTAGTCCATAAATCCATAAATGATGAAATACTTACGCGTTTCTAAATGTTGCGTAGCTAACACTATAAAGTCCAACAGATTGCTCACTAGCACAGCTTTGCTCTTGTTTCCAGGACCGTGTATTAAAAGACCAGAACTTACGCTCCCTTGATATGTCTTTTCGCTCCGATCGGTGAGATGTAACACCTTCTCGCCCACCACCTTTTGAGCCGCATTCCGTAGCGGAAAGTGCAGCAGTTGCTGGTCGGGCTCATACTGTGCTCCAATTGCATGCAGCTGGGTTTCCTTCAGACCCTTCAGCCCAAGCAACTCACATGCCTCCGGTGTGACATTAATGAGGTTAGGAAAACGCGACTCGTATGCCACCGACTTCATAACTTGTTGCTGATACCCAGTAGACGCCGGTTCCTGATAGGCCGCCACAGCATGTCTCAGTGAGGTTTTCACATCGCAATTGGGACAAATAAAAGCACCTAAGTAGAATTGAAGCACATAAACTATAAATAGCCTCTAAAATAATATTATTGTTGAGTCTTGCACTAAATTGCAGGCAACATTAGGCTACATGACGTCACCGACTTCATCATTTTTGTTTTAATTATTAATTTAACTTGTAAAGATCCGAACACATACCCGTTTTTTTGTTTATGTAAGCCAATGGTTCTTGTGAACGCGATATTGTTGGTGGTGCTACCGGCTCGGAGTCTCTGTTACGCGCGCATAGCCGGCATTCCAAGTGCAGGCACGTGTGTCCATCCTTATTGTATACATTATGATGTCGCAATTGTTTCTTAAAATCTAAATACTCTTTGGTGTCAAATGCGTATTCCTCAGTCTCAGCGGTCGTTGCGTATTTTTTTGTGAAACTGCATCTGTTTTTATTAACGCGCAATAGCAGCGGTTTAATTAAACCAGCGAGTCTCATGGCACAGGGTGACTCGTGTATATATTCTTTAACCACAGGGTGCGGTATGTTTAAAAAGGGCCGCACAATCGCGCGTATTTAAAAATACGATAAGCAAAAATTAGACAAACGGCAATTACAATCAAAACATTTTACTAAAAAGATACGCACAGTTAATCTTCCGTACATTGAGATCAGTGTAATCAAAGTAACGGCACACAAATAAAACATTCTTACTTGTCTAAACCCAAACTATTTCACAACCAAAGCTCATATGCAAAATATGTGAGCAAGGTAGGTATAGATACCGATGGCCTGAAATCTCTAAATGCCTACCAATAAAATCTTATCTTTAGCCCATTTTGATTAAAACAAACAATTGTTTTTTTTATTTATTAAGGGTCAATACCCCGGATCTTTAATAAATATGCATCTCATTTTTGATGTACACCTTTTTGACCAAAAAGCCCGCTTTCCTGAAAAGAAAATGCGAAGGTTTAGGTTTAATAACACCTTTAGAAGTGTATATGTATAATTATAAATAAATAAAGCTATGTGCTTTGATCAGACACCTTAGGCCATCTTTAGGCGAACTAACGCCTTCTGGTGGAAACCGCAAAAGGAAATACAATAATCATCATTTGAGCACTCAAATTTATTTATTTATAAAGAGAAATCGTGTAGAAACACGTGGTGGCGTTCACGTTAAAAGTAATCCTTACCGTCCATCCAGTGAATTAAAACTTTAGACGATCGTGTTTTTTTTTATTTTAATTGACATGCCCACGTCTGAAAAGAAATTGACAAATTTAATTTACAGTTAAGATTTATATACATATATGTGCGTAAATATATAAAGTTAAAGTGCTTTGATCAGACACCTAAGTCCATCCTTAAGCGAACTAACGCTTTCTGGTGGAAACCGCAAAAGGTAGTTAAGATAATCATCATTGAAGCTCTTTCAACTTTCCACGAGGAGCCGCCATTTTGAAACACATGGTAGCGCCTACATGCAAAAACATTCAAAACGCCCTTACCTTTTATCATGGTAGCGTAGCCGTTTCCAGATTATCAGACATAACCTCACTTGAGTCCATTCTGCAAAAAGAATTATATTTTGTTAATAGACTTAAAATATATACAAATTCATCTTTCTGGGATATGTATATTCTTATCAGTTTTCTTAACAATCCGCATGAGTTTCCTCAGAACAGGTCTGTGTAAATTTTCATCACATTCACACTTATTATTTTATTCGATCCACATGCTTACCTAGTCTTTTAGCTGTGGTGTCTTAAAATCGGTTTCCATGCTTTGAGGGTGCCTTCAGTTCCATGCTGGTATAATTTCAAGACATCGTGGTCTAAGCAAAATAAATCAAAATTTACGGTTAAAATGCTAAATTAATATTTAAGACATTTTCGACTGTTTGCATCAGTTTACATAAATTCCACATGAGTCTTACTCAGTACAGGTCTGTGTAATAATTCATCATATTAGGCTTATGTAAAATACAAAAGTTTTAAATCCTTACCTTATTTCTTTTATTAACATTTCCAATAAATTTGGGTATTACCCAATCACAATTCATTCAAGCCTGCAAAGCAGAGATAAATTTGTATTAATATTTGTCAACTACCAAAAATAATTTGCTTCCAAATAAGAAAGGCCATCAGTTTGCCGATTCATCTTTAAGTGAACAGATATTGTTCGAAAATACATTGAAAGATACAACATAAAATCGAGAAAATGTTCCTTCAGTCTCGTCATCAGTCTCATCATTTGTGGCACTTTATAATTTCCAAAATTTTTCTTAATTTCAAACGAAAAAAACTCACCATCTTCTACGAAAGTTGCATCTAAAGTGAGAGATTGGCGCACGTGGTATAACCAAGAAAATTCTGTGGTACAACTATCGAAATTTTAATAGTTAAGGTTCTGTTGATATAGATATCGAGTGGTGGCGTAGAGTTGGGCGATATACCATGTCCGATATTTTTCACAAATATTTAAAAGTAGCACTGATTTTAAATTAAAATTTTCGGTGACAAAATCATTTGCGCGGGTCTATAAAATTCCGGTCGACCTATTTTCTTGTAGTCAACAGGTCATTTATGGCCAATTTTAACCGTTTGCAAATCAATGTCACAGTGTCAAATGTCGCTCTTTAATAAAGTTTAATTAGTGTGTCCACACTGAGATATCGATAGTATGCCAAAAAAAATATATTATAAATTTGAACTATCGATTTTTGAATTTCAGCCAGAGTAGCGTTTCGATACTGCCCGATAAATGATAACATTATTAGCGCTCATGAATTCAAAAGAAATGTGTTTTGGGTAGTAAACACTGAGAAATGTAAAAAATGTACGGTGCATACAAAACTATAATTGTAACATTTCGAATATATTTTATTTGTTTGACTAAGGATAAATTGAAAAACAATTAGCCCCAGTTTATGGTATGCGTATTTATATAAAATATATAAAATTTTACATATACATATGTGTGTATGTATATAGGGTGCATTTCATACAATTAGCAGGTAATACCTGTAGCGATATGAAACTAATATAACAATAACTACAATTACAGTAATTTGGGTGACCAACCGATTGACCTGCCAAGGCACTTTTCATTTCTTTTTCTCGCTGTCTACGGCCTCACAGCTTAGACCTCCCCTGGGGCTGCGGAATAATAACATCCCGCCACCACGAAGGCCGCTGGAAGGCGCCCTCATTTGTCATAAATTCGTTCTGCAAATTTTCGTAGAGCAAACCATCGGCGCGTGCAATGACTGAGTTAAGGGCAAAGTCCGGTGGGGCAATGGCATCCGCTACGGTTACTGCAACATCCTTAAGCTGTGCGCAGCTCTGCAGAAGACGCTCCTTAACTGCCGTTGCAAAAGCCGATCCCACAGCAAAGCCGCCTACATAGAAAGTAGTCATATGCTTTTCCAGTAGCCACATAGCATACACATCGTACAAAAGACGCAACACCTTGCCGTAGGACTGGTCCAAATTCATTTTACGCACGTGATCTACAAAACGAGTTAGTGCGAAGTACTCGGCATAGGCCAAAGACAGCTCTCGTGCGCCTGCCACCTGCGAGTTGTTACGTGCATCAAAGCGATGAACACCAGCTGACAACTGGGACTCAATGTGGGCGTTTGTGTGGGACATAAGATGGCAGAGAAGCCACTCGTAGCAGCTCAGTGCAACTGCAACAAAACCGAAATTCAATGTTATTTTGAAACCTGAAAATAAGGATAATTTAAGGGGACCTACACTCCCAGCTTTCCAGTGGACTCTTCTGCACCAGCTGTGCGTAACCCAATTGCAGTAACTGTTGACGTTGCTCTAAGAACTTCACGCTACCAATTGGCGATTCTATCTCATTGTTGTTCCACTGGCGCAGCAGCCAATTCGAAGCTTGCTGACCAAGCACATTGTTGTCACCCTCGTAGGTGCACAGTGGATCGTGATCAGTGCGCATCTGTCCCAGCTTAGCGGCACGCAGATATCCATGGCCGCCGCAAGCCTCACGTGCTTCCTGTATGGCGTCACGTGCCGACCATGTGATGTGCGGCTTTGAGGCCGAAATAATTGCATGAATCTCCGCCGCATTTTGTGTCTGAAATATTAAACGTATTAATTTATGGCACACCTTTCACACAGGTTTTTTGTACCTACCAGAACATCAAATCCATTTGAATCCGCCTGGGAGCGAGCTATGATCTCCAGATACGTGTTGGTCAGCTCCTCAACTGCAATCTTCTGCACGCAAGCTGCAGCCAAATAGGGAAGATTCGATATTGCTATGAATTTAAATGCAGGATAAACTATAGGTTTGACGGATGCCACATAACATGATCTACTCACATGTAGCTGATAGTCAAGAATGGCCACCTCTTCACCTTGGCGCTCCGGTCCAAACTGTTTGCGAACTGCCGCATAACGAACAGCAATGACAGCCGCACTGCACAAGGTGTTGGCTGACTCTTGCATGATACCGATGCGACCGGCTGAGAAACTTTCTAGTGCGGCACCCAAGGCCTTTCCTGGTTCGGCAAAGACGCTCTCATAGACGCCCTCGGGCGTGACATTTCCAGTGCGATTGAGAAGATTGTCAAGTGGGATGCGATAATTGGTAAAGACGACGAAACCATTGTCGATACCATTCAGGCCGCACTTCTCACCAATGTCTCCCACAAGGACACCCGGATAGGAAAGTAACGTTTTTGGATCACGAATCGGAATAAGAAATCCATGCAGTCCGTGATTCTCACCATCTGCGGTTATCAGATTGGCAAATGTCATTGCCACGGTGGCCATTTTGCCCAGATTGCCAACCCAGCACTTAGCTGCCTCAAAGTCTGGTGTGTTGATGACAAACTCCTGTGTGCTAGGATCGTAAGTGGCTGTGGTGCGAATTCGCTTGGTGTTGCTGCCATGCGACAATTCCGTGACAGCCAAACAGGTGATCACCTCCCGATTCCAAGCAGCTTCAATATACTTCGTATGCTTCTCAGTGCCCATTGCACGTATCGCATTATTAAACAGACCCACACCAAGAGCTATTTTGACCGACAAGCTGGGGGAGTAGCTAGCCAGCGCTTCATTGATATGCATCAAATACTTTGTCTTCGCCGAAAAGCTTAAACTTTCAATCTCCTTGGGCACCAGCTCCAGCTGCTTCATGCGATTCACCTGCATGGCAGCCAAACGTTTCTGTTCGTCCATTGGCAGTGTTCGCGAGGCGTGGGCAAAAAGTGGATCACTTTCCAGGCGACGCCATACTTTGTACTGGGGGGTACAAAATTAATAAGCCAAAAGTAAGTTTAAGCATTAACTTGGATAATTCAGAAAGGAACTATAGGTAAATATCCCCTTTATATAGACTCACCTTGATACGAAGAGCTTGCTCCTTTTCAAATATCAAGCGCAATCGCTTCCAATCAAAGTTTGCAGATTTGCGATAAACCGAAAGAGGTCCACCCGTTGGCAGATCGGGAATAAAGCTCGTATCCACACTTTCCATTCTGAGCTATGTATTACGTATATTCTTGTCGTAACTACAATATTGCAATAGAAAAAAGTGAAGCGGTTCAATTGGGTTGTCAACTGTTGTGAATGCGATGATAGAATGTGGTGTTCAGTTGTGGCCGCGTATGGCTTTCATTCACTTAAGTGGAGCACTTAAGCTAACTTATTCACAAGCGAACGAAGCCATAGTAACTTTTGTTAAAAGTCGGTTACCAGTTAGAAACCAATAGCAAAAATTACCCAATTGACAACTGGCAGTAGACAGCAGGCAGCAAGTTGCAGGGCAACCGTTATAAGCTACAGTTTTGGAGGTACTGTTCATTGCTAAGATTAGAAGCCTAAAATAACGCATCAGTTTCCTTTAATGTTTGTGTTAGCTTTAATCTAAAACCGTAATCTATTATCAATTTCCTGCTATTCTGATAACTTTGAGATCGATCCTAAGAATAAGACGAATATCAGTAAAAAGCAACTATTGTAGACTTTGATCAGTAGCCGAAAAATAAGTATAATAATAACTATGCGACTAGGGTACAATTTCCTTCCTGATAAGCAATAATGCAATTAACCTTTTGACAATCCTCAAGTGTACGATAAACTCGAATGTGCTGCAAATAAAAAAAAATCTGACAGCGGTGCGCATACATTACCTTTTAAACATCAAAACCCTAAGTGAACCCCACTGTGCGTGTATTTGTGTACGCGTTACATTAGGAATTTTGCTGGTATCGAAAACAATTTAGTGGCAATTAGCACACAACTGTCATCATGATTGTGCTCAATGAGAATGGGTGATAAGCGGTTGACAGTGGTTGAAATAAAAATCTATTCAATCATAATTCAGTACAATTCAATCGAGGCCGACTGAGATTAGAGTAAACAATTACATTTTATTTATTTATAAGCTCCTATATAATGGTTTCTATACTTTTATATATCTTGTAAAAAACAGTTACGATGATTTCTTATGAACCATTCAAGCGTGATTAAATGCATATTGAAAAAGTTGTGTACGAGAACACAGGTAAATTTATTAATAGAAATGTATTTTTTTCACAAATGTTTGGAAAGAAAAACCAGTTTGCGACCATTATTTTATAGTATTTGCATTTGTTATCAGTTGGAATGTACTTCAGCTCGTTAGTTATCTCCCCTTATGTGGAGAGAATCAAGATTTTTTATATAAATCAAAGAGTGTTTCCCAAAGTTTTGTTTTATAAACCATCTATCAGCATTGAAGATGTGTATCGATAAAACTAACACTTTTTTTTTAATATTACCAACTAATACTGTTAATTAGTTGCCCTCGAAATTCCTCATTCTATTTCTCTTTTCAGCTACTTCTTTTTAACATTTTTCTCATCAAGTATCTCAGTTATATATAGGGCAATGCCAACAATTGGTACAATTGTACCAAAAGCGGTGGGCAACCGTCAGCAGAAACTAATCTTTCAAAGCGGCAACCGTGGCAATTCCAACCAGAACACTCCGAAGTAAATAAAAGAGCGCGTGTATTTAAGAATATTTGGATAAATACATATATACCTATATATATATATATATATATATATATGCCTACACAGATGTGTATGTATGTATGTACATGAACATAGAAGATGCGGCGATATAATGTTGGTATACGTGCGGAGAGAGCAAGAAGAGAGAAAATCATAGCTGGAGACAATCAACCAAATCCAATTGCCCAAAGCAGCAACAACAAAATATGTTTATAGCTAAAAAGTGAACACACATACGCATATGTGTATGAACATTTGTAAATTTAAGAACTAGATAAAATGTGGGATGCTCGACATCAATATACTCTATCGCATATATAATAAAAATCTAAATTGATCTGCGCCAATCTTTTGCTCTTGTAGTCTCTATGATAGACACTGAACTAGAATATATATAGTTATAGTTATTTTTCTGTCGCATATATCTCCTCTACTTTAACACACCCTTTTTATGAATATCTAATGAAAGGGGGCGTACTTAAGCAGTAAATGAAATTGAATTGTATCGACTAGAAAATGCTTTGTATTCAGGCTTAAAACAATGTGATCTCCTTTTTAAATTTAAGTCAATTACGTATCCCAGTATTATAACAGTATTCCAGATTAAATCTGAAATAACCTATGCACGTTTCGTACGTAATGGCCTTAATAAAAGTCGGATCTGCAAGATTATTTTAGACTTAAGATTATGAATGAAAAGGTGGATAAAGTCAGGTGAAATTGACCTTTGATCAATTAGCTCGGCGTACGTGTGGCCGCTGGAAATTGGCCAAAATGATTTGTTATCAGTTAGCTCGTTGAGATTGTGAAAGAAAACAGTTTTATAGTTGTATTTATTCTACCTATTCTATAGGATAACCAATCACCAACCAAATTGAATAATATTCTCTCCAGATATATAACACGATGCCCAGACAATAGCCAACTATCCAAGCTGGACTTACAAATTGAATTTATGACATTGACGTAGGAGTCACTGTTCGACAAACCGAGACTGTCAAACTGTAACTGCTAGACTCGTGTGTACGCAATAAAAAAACACAGTCTGTTATTCTGATTGGTTTGTTAAGCGTGCATTTGCTGCCATTAAAAGGCAATTTATCAGTGCATATTCTGTATGCACGAGCTAACAAATCGTTAAATATTAAGGGAAAATTATATATAACTATTAGGGCTCAAATCTATTGCGTGTACTTGTATTTCCTATGCATGGATGTAATAACCTTGAATATGCAATACGCAAATACATACATTGGGTCGTAGAGGAAATTAAATTGGCGCTGGGGTCGTATGAGGAGCACCTAAATGAATTTACAATACAAATTAAATAAAAATTTAAGTGTCTCAATTGGCTGCAACAATAACTACTACAATAATAACTGCATATGTTAATTTCACTTTTATTTACATATCGCACACATTGACAAATTTGTTGTGCACATACACACACACCCAATAACAGTCTGGCGGGTAATTGACTTATTATGATTGTATATGTGACCGTGGCAACAATAAACTTAATTGTGTTTTGATCTTTTTCCTCTCTCCTTCGCTCGCCTCTCTCTCCTTCTCTCTATACCCCTCCTTCCATTTTTGCTCTCTTTACACAGTATGATTTCCTATGCGGGTGGCGTGCGTGACTCTAAATTGATTTTGACTATGGCTCTGAGTGCCGTTGCATGATATCATGGACGAACCAAACACACCCTGTGTCGTGCTGTGTAGTTTTTGTTTGGTTAAGGACTTGAGCACAGCTCCTATTACATCACCGTAATAACAACACATGTTTGCATTTCTTTGGTACTGTTATTGAATGCGAAAGAGAGTCGCATGATTCAATATATGCAATCATACATACATTTCCATTTGTCTGTCTACGAGACGTATGTATGTATATTTTGCACTGTGTATTGTATACGTTCTTAACCAACCTGTAGCGCGTTCTTGTTGACTTCGCCTGCTTCTGATTGTTGGCTGTTGGCTGTTGGCTATTGGGTTGTTGGCTGCTGTTGTTGCCGGGTCGCGCTTCTCTATTGACTTAACACAATTCGTTTTTTGTATTTAGCACATAAAACTTTTTGTTTACAGCGATCAACTTTTTTATACTTTTTTACCTTTTCCAAGCTTTGGCTGTAAAATAATTTAACAGATAATTTAAACAAATTCTACGAACTGGACAGACAGCAAACACGGAACAATAACGAAACGCAACAATGAGCACAACCGGCCACAAGAGCACCAGGACCGACTCAACCGACACGGCGAACGGATGAAAAGTGAATGAGCGAAGCAAAACTGACACTGACGCTAACGCGGGCGGCTGATTCATAACAAATGTTCGTATTGCAAACCCTACAACGTTATTAGGGAGCCACACATATACAGAAACACAAACATCGGCTTACTCTTTTTTGGAATATGGAGAGCTGGCAGTTAAACACAATCATAAGAACGTTAATGAGTTGGCGTGAGCACGCAGACCAAGCTCAATGTCAAGTGCTAAGTGCGAGCGAGCCGACCATCGTCCAGCCGGCCGGCATCTTCGCTAGATAAAAAAAAGTCGTATGTTTGTATGTATGTATACGCCCGCGAGAGAGTGTTCGTGGCGAGAGCAACATGTTAGTTGCGCAGATGGTAAGCAAACAACACACATGTGCATCTAAAACTGTAGCAGAATCAAAAATGCTGAAAAAAGTGACCTGGTTACAGTTGCTTCTGGGTTCGTGTCTTGGCTCTGCTGATAGCGATACAGTGGCTATTCATCTAGAGCTCTATACACTATCTATTATCGGATCTTTATTGTCGGTATATACCGTATTAATGACTAATTCAAACATTATCTTATCTTATATTGCTACTTAAGTCCCTTTTGTGATTCTTTTTTCTGATTGCAGTGCTATTCTCAGAATAGATAATATTCGCCTTAGGTATTATTATAGTGTGAGATGTCGTATAGACTCCTCTAATACCCTTATTGAGTCAAGCAGTCCCATGACTAGTAATTTAAGCGGCAGAAACTGAATTATTACACATTTAGAGTACTTAAATTTGATCGTTTTTAGCTAATCACAGTTTCTGACCTATAGAAATTTGCTAGTTATTTCAAATCGAGTTTAAATCTATATGAAAATATGAAAATTCGAAAGTTGAAATTAAAATACTCTCAAAATTATTATATTTTTGATATATCATTTTAATGCTTTTATTTTATGAAAGGGCAGAAATATCGTTTGACCATCCAATCGAATGGGTGTTAGTTGGTGTCATTATTATCATTATTATTATTATTATAATCGTATTATCATGTTAATTATATAACTAAATTGACTCGGTTATATGTAGAAAGCACTGTTCTTGGTAGGTAGATAGATAGATAAGATTATTGTAAGTTTTGGGAGTGAAAAAGACGTAGCTTGGAACTTGGAACTTGGAACTCGCAAGACACAGTTCGCAGTTCGTAGTTCGTAATTCGTAGAAAAGAGCATCCATATCGTATATAACTTAAAGTTGGGAGCACACGGATAGTTTATACGGTTGTTTCAATTGCGTTGGTTCAACCGAATATCTTGTCAAAGCAGGCATGGCAGTAGGGTTTATCCTTTTGCTCCTTAAACGTGCCCTTGTTCAGCTGCTTGAGGCAGAAGGCGCAAACGAAATGTTCCGGATGGAATTTCTTGAACATTGCCGTAATGCAGCGTCCCGTAATCGGTTTCGAGCAGCCGGCACAAAGGGATCCACGTTTCGCATGATAATGCGTCTCACAGTAGGGCAATCCCTCGTGATCGAAGAAGGAACCACCCTGGAAAGGTTGTCGACAGTCCTGCAAGGAATAAAATGATAATCAAATTAGATTCATTACGCGACAGAAATAATCATGAAATAAGAAAGAAACTGTGGATGATCTATTATATGGCAAATGTTCCTAAAGATGGGGGACAACTAACGCTAATTACAACCATAAATTAGCGTCCATACACCATATAGCATATACTATATAGCATATACCAACACAAGCGCATCTTTCCATCTGAGTGAAATTTGAAAATTGTAAAATGGAAAATTCTACAGAAATTTTGTATGTGTGAATTTTCACGCTTCGCAAGAAGAACCCAATTATAATTTTGTCAGAGGTACGAGTATTATTGCAAGGTGTATTAGCTAGTCGCTTGTGCCACTGTGCACAGTGGGTAAACACTCACACACACACACACACAGAGAAATACAATTTCTTGCTAAGCAATATTAACATTGGATTTTTGGCTAATTGAAACACCAAAAGAAAAGAGTCAACAATCAGAATGATAAATTTTGGCATATTTTGGGACATCGTTTTTGTTTTCTTTTGTGTTTTTTTGTGTTTTGGAAAAACATTTTAAAAACAACAACAACAACAACAATAACAAACAGGACAACCGCAACAACAACAAATCTCAGATTGTTTCAACAATAACATTTTGCGCACGCTTTTGGCCAAGTTCCAAGGTGTGAGTAGAGCATACACATAAGGAGAAAGCTATATCTATATATATTCTTATACATGCCAGATATATACTATATATGTAAATCATCAAATATGAAACTGGGCAACAATTAAATAATATCTTGGATTTACACAGACAGCTGCAAAAGTGTCTTCAATTTACTTTTCGAAATCAGCTTCAGACAACAGATTCTATTTTATATAAATAAAAATATATGTGGGTAGAAGGATTTAAAGTTCCTATAAGAAGTACTCCATTAACTCCGTATAACGACAATAACATATACATAATGACGATAGCCTACTTTGAGCTTATCAACTTCTCCAGTTAATCTACTTTCATATATAAAATAGTTGTTATCTATCCAACAAGCTAATAAAATCTTCTCAACTGTTTTGAGATAAGCAATTGAGATTTTAATTAATTAATAATTTATTATATTTAAAGAAAGTTTGTGTTAAAAAAGTTTTTCATTCCTGTTTCTACAATAGCTTTATGATATAGTATATAAAGTATATAGTAGTCAGGTCTAGTCTGGGAGAAATGCAAACTCTTCCAAGAAGGTTTAGAATGGCAACAAAGTGCTTGACTTTTATTTTGTTTTATGCCCTTTTTATAACTATAGTTGTAACCCTCATATGAATATAATACTATTCTTTAGGCAAGAGAGCAGATGCATAGTTTGTTCTTCTTCTATTGAGATTCTTGACATTTCGAAATGATTATTTGTAAATGGGGCCAAAAACAGACTCAATAAACACGAATCGAAATCTTTAGAATTTATTTTTGACATGTGTATGGGAAATATGCAAAGATTTTTCAACGCAATTCTGAAAATGAAAAGCTGTAGAAATCTAATGAAAAACTAAACAAATCTGTTGCAGTTCTATAATTATGCATATTTCATATATGAATTGTGTTATTTTTGGAAGAACTGCAATGGCATCCATTGATAACATTGCAGCTAAGACTTAACTGATCTATATATATTTTTATACAGGTAGCAACTAGTATTTGGGTTTAGATTTATTGGGAGGATCTGTTAGGTATATTTTCTAGAGGGGTAAGAAGTGCTCTCAAGTACAAGCAGAAAATATTTGGCTAATTTCATTCTCTCTCTTTCTCTGTGGTTCATATATATTTATAAATTGAAGAAACGTCAGCTATAAAAATAGTTTCACTATTTCTATTTAGTTACGGCTAGAGGATATACCCAGCCCTTACATCTAATCCCATATAATCTATTTAGCAATCTTGTAATTTGTTTGTTAGCACACAACAACAACAACAACAACAACAACAAGAATAAGAACAGAGAATCATAATTATAGTAAGAGCAACCTTAGGTTGGAGGACAGCACATGGTTAGCTCGAAGGTCAGAGAGATCTTGGCTAGAAGAGAGATCTTGAACTCTGGACAACGTGAAACGTGACATGGACACCAGCTGGACAACGCCCCAAATGTGTCAGACTATAAATTATTGTTGTTGTTGTTTTAAATTGTTGTTTTTCTTTTGTTTCGTATAATTATTTAAATTTTATTTACAAAAAACAAATTACAATATTGCTTCATAAATACCTAAAAGAAGACTTACAACTAAATTGCATATAGAAAAGTGTAACAGATTCTGTATATGTGTAGTTGGTGTAAGGTGTGTGTGTGTGTGTGTGTGTGTGTGTAGGGGGTAGACCCTTCAAATAGGGTGTTTCAACAAGGGGTAAAAAGACCATCATAAACAGGGCTAAGACGTGCGATTCCGGGCCTGAAACGGCCAACCTGCCCAGTTTCCTGGTGGTCAGCCGTCTGTCCAGCCGGGCGGGCAGCATACAAAGGAGTTGCACTGTGTGTGTGTTGTGTGTGTGTGTGTAGTGTGGTGTGTGTGTGTTGCTGTGTTGTGGTTGCCTTCTCAAGATGTTGTGTTGTTGTTGTTGTTGTTGCTGGATGAACAGCGGGTCAGGAGACAGGAGACAGAAGACAACAAGTCGCAGCGCCCCAATGGCAAAATATAAAACAAATTTTTATAACGAAAATAGCCCCGGGAAGATTAGAGGAAGACAAGAGAGAAAGTGGAACGCAGCTGCTGCTGCGGTTCCTAGGCATATAAAGAGAGCTATAGATACATTTTGTATCTGGGCGGGGGCTATTTTCGTTTCTGGCTATTTCGTTTCTGAACTTCAACAAGTTGTTGCTGCTGGCGCTGGTGTTGGGGCTGTTGGGGCTGTTGGTGCTCCTGCGCCTACTCCTCCTCATCGACGCCCACACACTCCGGGCACACTGGCTTGCCCTCCATGGCATAGAAGGATTTGCCGCGAACGGCCTTCTTGCAATCCTATATTTGTATATATATATATATATGTATGTTATAAAGGATAATAGACAGATAGATAGAGCTGGTGTTATAAGAGTATAGAGAGCGGGAGGATATAGAGATTACTTACCCGGCAGACAAAGCAATCGGGATGCCATTGCGAGTTCAAGGCGGAGATGTAGTTCTCCATGATGGCGCGATTGCAGCCATTGCATTTGGGTGCGAACATCTCGAAGTAATCGTTGCGGCAATAGGGCTTGCCATCACGCTCATGGAAGCCATCCTCGCCGAACTGCTGGCCACACTGGGCGCAGAAGAAGTGCTCCGTGTGCCAGGTCTTGTCCAGAGCGGTCACACACTTGTCCAGAATGGCGCCATTGCAGTAGGCGCAACGTGGACTGAACAGATTGTGATAGTCGGGCTCACAGTAGGGGAAGCCGTCGCGCTCAAAGAAGTTGCGTGTGCCCAGCTCCTGGCTGCAGTGATTGCACGTAAAGTGCTCCGGATGCCAGGTCTTGCCCAAGGCAGTTATCACCTGTCCGACGATCGGCTTCTCGCATGCATTGCAGCAGCCCTTCTGTACTGTATTCACACCCTGGCGACTCATATTGGCCTGGAGATTACCAAGCATAGAATCCAATTGATCCTCGCGACTATCCTCGACTATTGTCGTCTCCTCGATCGTCTGCGTTAGATGCGCCTGCTGTGTACCCTTGTTCGGCTGTGCGTAGTCCGTCACTGCCTGTTGCTGATGCTGATGCTGGTGATGGTGTTGCTGCAACTGTTGCTGATGTGCTGCTCCTCCTCCAATTGAATGCTGACCAGTACCGTTGCTGACCTGTTAAACCAAAAACAAGATAATACAGTATATGAAATAAGTATACGTTCAGTATAAGTATTTATCCTCCTCTTACGTCGTTGCTCGCTGTTGTGCACGGCTCGACTGAATTCAGTTTTATGCGCGCGCCAACAGAAAAACTTTTGCTTTTTGCCTTTTCCCCCAACAAAAATAATGAATAAATATAAAAATCTTTTCTTCTTTTTTCCTATTTCTTTCAAATTGCTCGCTGATGTTTTTGTTGTTGAGGATCTGTCTTAGTATTTGTGTTGTTCGTTGCGCACGACGCTCTTCTCATGCGGAGGAGCATCTCTACTTAGTTGACGTAGTTTTTGTTCATTGCCAAAAATACGAAATACGAAATACCCAGAACCAACACCAACAATAATAATTTCAATATTCTTCTTTTATTTTGGATCTGTCTGCTGTTCTGGTTTTCAAATTTCGATTCTGTTGCTGTTTCGGTTTCCTTAGCTGTTGCTGTTGCTTTTTGTGCGTGTCGTGGCGAGTTTCCATTTCAAATTTTCATTTTTCTTTCATAAACTTTGCATTTTCATGTTTCTTCTGTGACGCCGCTGCCTCTGCCGCTGCCCCGCCCACTCCGCTTAGCTGCCATCTCCTAAGCTAACCTAGACGCCTAATTGAGTGTTATACCTATATGTGTGTGTGTGTGTGTGTGTTTATCTATCGGTTTTAACGGGGACGTTTTAAGAGGTTCATAAAACAATCTGAAGAGGGCGCTACTAAAATTTCAATTGTGCCAGCTTTGATATCTACTGAAAGAGTTGCCTATTAAGATTCATTATTCATTGAAATAGTGGCAACCCTGGCAAGCACTTGCTCGATATCCTTGTCAACTTTACAATTATTCTAAGGTAAGTGTTAACAGTGCCAATTATCAGCTAGAAAATGTTAATTTTAATGCTCTGTTAAGTGGCTGTTAAGCAGCTGCTAAAATAGGGGTAAGCTGTTCAAGCGTTGGTTGAGCAGTTTCTTTAAGCCTAATTAACCTTTTTCTAACGACAAATGTAAGCCAGTTAAACATAATATGAAATATATATTCATTTCAGGCTTTAACTAAGTTTAATCTCATCTTGTGATTATCTTTTAATATACTTCAGTGTGATCAACTTCAAAGATTTCAATGGGTTGGGGGCCTGGCATATTGTAAGCGCCCAACGCAGAAGAGACCCGCAGTCCGCTACTGAAAGTGTTTCGCATTGGTTCCTTTGCGTTGGTTTTTGTGGCTATTTAAAGATAATGAAATGATCAGATGTTCGTTGGGGCGCTATAAAACCGAACGTTGCCGGGTGGCCAACAGGATTTCCCCATAAAAAGCGCACTTTGGCACACGCTGGCCAATAAACATGCAGCTGAATCGATGGGGAATCGGGCGTGGGGGCTGGCAGGTGGGAGGAGTAGGGTAGAGGTAGAGGTACAGGCGGCACAGGAAGAAGCCAAGAGGAAATTTCGATCAATGAGCGGCTTTTATGAATGGCGGGACAGGGGCGGAGCAGCGGGCGAGGTTGAAGATGTACACAGACAGATAGACAGCAGATTGCCGACTGCCGTTAGCCGATTGCCAATCGCCAATTGCGGGTCGGCAATGAAATTGAGCATAAAAATATATGAAAACCTCATCCACAGCGAGAAATAAATATAAATTTATATATAAAGATATATCCATGTATTCATATTCAAATGGAAGAATATTAAGAAGATGAAGAGGCAGAAAAACGTGTTCAAAAATAGACATGCAAATGATTTGCAATGAAGAAAAAAAAACCAAAAAACAAATATATGAAAAACTATAACGGGCGATCTGTGGAAAATGTGTTGACAGTATTGACCCAAGCGGGTTCAGGGGGAGGGGAGATTGGTGATGGAGGCTATACCCGTGGCTGTGCTTGTGGCAAGGGAGTGAGAGGAGGAGCTGCCAGTGTCGTGTGGGCGCCCCCAAAAGAGAACCCAAAGCAAAGGCGAGACCCACAGACACAGCAAAAGTCGAACCAGTTCTGGGGTGCCGTGTGCAATATTGTTTACATATTTCTTTCGTTTATTTTATATATTTTTGCGCTTTCTACACACACATACACACACACACACTCGCACACACACAGCCGCTAACTGCTAGCCAATTTGATTTTCATATTTATCATCTCTTTGCGGCATATCAACAAAAGTCACGGACACGCCAAGAACCCGAAACGACGGCAAAAATTGAAAATGATATTAAATAATTAACAGACATGGTCGAATACACACACCAACGCACATTCGCACACACACACACATACACATCAATCGTCAATGACATTGAATTGCAATCTTCAAACCCACCTCCCGCCCCCCACCTGCCACCAACCCACGCAACCTGCCTCATCTCCCAGACAAACTTTCCTCCTCCCTCCTCTCTCTCTCTCTCTCTTTCTTTGGTGACCATCGCCAACTGCCAAGAAAATCCTCTGCATTTAGTAATTAATTATTAATTAAATATTAATTAACTCGATGCAGTAATCCAAGCGACAACCTTCAGCAGAGGCCAATTTGAGTGGCGTTTGCCAATTTGAAAGAACATCCTTATAGCATAGGAATAGTTTGAGATCCGGACATGTCTAAGCTTATCCACAACTTGTACCCCAAAGATACAAGATTATTTATATTTTTAAAAGCAGAATTTCAAATACCCTTTTAACGATAACACCTGAAAAATAACCCCAAAGGTTTCCGACCTAGTTACTAAAGTTATAGAACAAATGCGTAACTCTTGAATAAACCAATTAACAATATATATATAAAGCTCTCAACAAAGTTTAAGATAATAATCTGTATAATCCAACCAAAACTTATCTAATCTGTTAACTTTCGCGATATTTATATAGAATAATAAACATCTCTATAAAGTCTCATTAATAGATTAGCAGAACAATTGAGGGGGCCTTTTATATGGCTCGACTATATATCGATTTAGTTCAGTTTAAGATAACTATACCCTGCACTTAATTAAATTTGATTTTTTAAGGGTATAATGAATCGCTGCAACTGTTTGTGACAGATAAAAGAAGTTCTGCTCGACGAGCCCCTTTCTTAAATTCTCCATCAGAGAATATCTCAAAAAGCAGGTTTATATAAGATAAGAAGGTTCCGGAATAAGCTATAGACATAATTGATTTAGATATATAATACAAGTCTCAGATATAGATAAATATACCTATCATATCATATATAAAAGTAATCTCGATCTGAGCTGACAGTTTGACAGCAATTGGAAGCAAACTATATATATCAAAGCTCGTTAATTAGTATTGCTTGTTGTGTGTGTGTGTGTGTGAATGTGTGTATATATCATACAAAACATATCAGACTTCAGTTTAGGGTATTCATTAGTCGCATATACTCTATACTAACAGTTCTTCTATGCCAATTGTAGCTCTTATGGTTTTCCATTGATTGTTTATAACAATAGTTGAAGATTTACAGCTCCAAGTTCCCAAAGATTTCAACTGGAAGACTGATTTATAGGCTAAAGCGAATAATATAAACGAGTTCTAGTTAAGAACTGAAAGATTTAAAGATCTATAGATGCTTTTGCTACCATTTGATGGATTTATGTGCTCTTAGCTGGTATCCAAGTTAAGCACTTTAGAAAGATCTGAAATGGGAACTGATGGGTGGAGAGCGTTTCCAAGGACACCCAGGGCAGTGGTCCCTGGACTTGGTCTGGATTTGTGCAGCCTTGACCCAATATGGAAAAGATGGGATGATGAGAAGAAAGGAATGAAAAGTCGAGCAGCTGTCTGGCATGTCGTATATGGAACAAGAAGCGCGTGTTTTGTCCGAGAAGAAGGGCAAACAACAAAAATGTCGAGAACATCTGTTAAGATATATCATCATCATCCATCCGTTATATGGCGGTGTACGAGTATTCATATTCGTACAATGTCAGAAAGTTCTAAAAACAACTGTCAGTATGAGATGTGAGGAAAATATAATGAGAATAATCCCAAAATGAAAGCTAAGCGAAACGCAAAGCGCAAAGCGCAGAGAAGCGGAAACTAGGCACATGGAAGATCATTCAAATATGGTGCAAGTATATTTTGTTTACTTTATTTTTATTGATGGATTGTTTTATAGACCCAGATACGATAGATACGGGACCAGCATAGAGACGTCTTGAGTATTTATAGGCAGAAGGGATATATATCTTTGGGGCTTCTCATTTAATGGCGCCGTGTGCAATAAATCGCATAAATGTGACAATAATTCTTAGACACTCATATAGCCGCAGAGGCGTTCGTTCCTAATCAAAATCATAAAGTATCTACAATTTATGCATCTATTTAAAAGTTCCACCTTCAATTTAAGTTCGCATAAGTCAAAGTCAAGAGCTTCCCTCGACTGGGATCCATATAATCACAGAAATAGCCATCCATTATGTCTATACCTGGGCTCTATACCCCGACGAACATTATACAGACGTCTATAGTATACCCTATAGACAGTGGGAGTTCGATTTGCTTGAGCGACATGCGTCACACAGTTTGAGATGATAAATTTCTTGTTATAATAGTTTTTATTACCATATTAAAATATTATAGAAAACAAGAAGAGAAGCTAAACAAACTTTTGTGCCAAAAATATAATACAGTTTAGCAAAAATATCACACAATGAACAGAATTATAGCCTAAAATACTATAAATAGTATATATACTTAATATAGTCTATACATACATATATATACTTTAGTATACAAAAATCTAATTTGTTTAGAAGACAGGTGAAAAAGCGAAAACATTTGGTGCCTTTCGCAAAAAAGTAAAAAAAGAACAACAAACAAATCAGAGAAATTGCTTGCTATGGAAGCAACTGGAAGCCAAGGAGGAAAGGGTATAAGAGTTCTATAAGATTGTAATAGATAAATTATACTGATTGAGATATAGATTATACATTAGAAAAGAAAGGGAAAACTCCTTGACTAGGATATATCCCATAGCAAATGTTGCTCAAGCCTAAGCTCAGTTCTTTCTTGGAAAACTTTTGGGATTACTTTTCGATCAGAAGAGTTCAACTTGATATCGGATATGCTCAACGGACCAAGATATTCCTGCTATGATTACTTGATATATTTAAAATTATAATAAATATTGTACTATAAGTAAACAATTCGATTGTTTAACTTTTTCAAAAGTCAGAATTAAGTAATTTAAATTGTGCATCGTTTCTATCGTGAGGCATACAGAGAGCTATATACAATTCAATGTAGGTCTTCTTTACTGTCTAGGATATATACGAACATATATAGAGCAACTACTAATGCTGTATATATATACACGACCTATGTACTTATTAATTTGACCAGTATATATACCGTATACCTTATACAGGAATTATACTTTCTGCCCTTTATATTCATTTGCGCAACTTAAAAATACCTTTTCTGTATGTTCAATTTTAGGGTTTAATAATTGAGAATACCGTACACGCTTGATATAGTGAATAGTTCATTATATAGTAAGGTATAAATGAAGCAGATATAAATGATTGTGATACTTTGCAGTTCTTTGACTATTGAACTTGTTTAGAATATCAGAAAGAATATAAATTTGGTGAAGAATTATAAATGCACACAGACAATGGAAGTTGTTTAATTCAAAGATAGTTCTATCATTATAGCGATAGTGCACTGTAGATAGGAATATACACTTCGTGGAATAAGTCAATACATTAGTACAGAGCATATTTTTATATATAATAGTTCTAAATTCTAAAACAGAAGCGAAGACTTGTGGAACTAATAAGAATTACATTGTCTTGGGTATTCTACGTTTAAACTATAGGATAAACGGGATAAATGCTGAGAAATCTAAATCAGGATTCATTTGGTCATTAAACCTTGAAGAATTCTACAAGTTATTTACCTTATGAGTAACCTGAGCTGTGACATTTCTAATGAATTGCAGTCTAGACAAAGCAACATATGATTCATATGAGACTTCAGATTGAGTATCACAAATGCAATAAACAATCAATGGAAAGATAGTAAACAGTAACAGTAACAATCAAATATCGATAAAACGATCTGTTGTTGTTTACACACAGTCAAACTATATACAGAAATCTCCCTGTTCAATACTAACATAGAGTAATAAATAACTAGAAAATAGTTATAAAGATCTTATATACAAAAGAGAGATAAAGAAAAGCTGCTTCTACCCAAGATGTGTCATGCCTAGCCAAGTAACACTGTATATAGTATGGTATAGCATAGGCTCGACACTGAATGTGTTGCATACTTTTGGGAGTCTTCCGCTAATTGGATTACCAAATGCCCTTGTCAACACTCCCTTTATTTACACTCAGAATAAACCTTTCGGGGCTATCAGTTGCGGCCGTATCTTGGTTCTTATCTTGGAGACAGGTGACTCACCTTAAAGTCGGAGAGTGATGCCATTAGGTCATCCAATTCCTTGGTGGCCTGCGATGTGTAGTTCTGATGCTGTGGCGCTGCTGCTGCCAGGTTTGGTGTATACGAATCCTTCTGCTGTACTATCTGCTCCTCGATGGTACCAACTGTAAGCAAAGGAAGAGGAGCAACTTGTTAGTAAACTGAGGATGGGTTTTTGGTTTTATCTGTAGCACATTACCTGGTCCATCCGGGCCTGAGAGTTTCTCCGTTTTTGTTTCACGCACGGTGATGGTCACATGTCTTCCCGGCGTCGGAGATTTATGTGCAGATCTTAAAAGATTGAAAGATGTACATATAAAGTCGAGCTATAGACCAAGTCGCTGTGTGCAGAGAATCAACCTACCCATTGGGCACAGCATAAATGTGCGCATTGTCCAGCTCATTGAGAAGACTATCCACAGTGGGTCGCTCCTCCACCGAGGCGTAGCTGTTGTAAGTGTTGTACTTGGAGGCGGGCGTGCTGTAGTTTACAGGCACCTCAATATCTTTGGGATTGAAGATATAAAACTGAGTTTATTGGGAAACTTGAACCAAATCCATTTAACTTACCCTTTCGCTCGGTGCTGCCGTTGTGGTAACGCCCAGTCTGCAAATCCTGCAGTAAATCCTCCAGCTCCGACAATCCTGAGCTGTTCTGTGCAACACTCTGTCCATTCTTGTAACCAGCACGTGGCAATGAACCGCTACCCTGGTTCTGATAGCCATTGCTGTACTGGTTCGAGCCATTAAAGTCACCTGCGCTAGGTGCACGTGTCTCCACGCTGTAATGCTCCTGATACTGTAAGGAAACCAGCTGTAATCTTAATCTGTTGTCTATCAAACTTGTGTGCCACTTACCACTTGCGGCTGCTGCACCTTGCCCCTCAGACTGCCATAGCCAGGGGTGTTGTCCACAAACTGTTGCTGCTGCTGCTGTTGTTGCTGCTGATGGTGCTGCTTGGGCTGAACTGTTCCATACTGCGGCTGTGGCTGTTGCGCCTTACCTGGCACGCTGTTCTGCAGATCGGCAAGGAGTGCATCTGCGGGAGAGAGAGAGAGAGATTCGTTTTAGTACTGGTTTATGCAACTGCAACGCTTTCTTATAGCTACCCAAGTTGTCATAATCGCCATAATTAGCCATGGCCTATAGAAAGCACCTACTGCACCCACTCTGACGCATAGCCAACTTATCACTGTGGCTCCGTTCAAAGTTTTCTTGGTTTATTTCATTCTTCAGGTAAATATCTCAACAATAATTTCAGATAACAAATTATTCGTAAATATAACGTTTGTTTGCCTTTCGTTTGTGTTCCGCTATCAGGCGTTATCAAGCTATGGAAACTTATGGTAACCCAAAAGCGAAAACTTTAGGGCTGCTTGAGGTTCGAGTCTTAACTTGGCTAAATAGCTTCCAAAGCTTTGCGTTAACTTGAAAGAAGATCTCTCTAATCTCAATGTGAACAGAAATGGTTAAAAAAGAAGAAATCAGCTCTGAGCATATACAGGATATATATTCATAGTTTGTATTTGAAGGAGAGTCGATCTAGTCCTGACTTTAGGTAAGTTCTATCTGTCTAGTCCTTGCTTTAGATAAGTTCTGTGTGTCCTCTCCTATATTTTATACTGATATGGATTCAAATAGGGATTAATTGTAATACGATTTAAGGGTTTGCACAAGAAAATTTCCAATTAGTTTTGAAACATTATCAGAACCCTTGTAGTGCACTTTCAACATAATAATGAACCTATTCCTTTAAAGACTTGAGTTCGATACCAAAGCTATAACCCTTTTGATGTAGTTATACTCCAGATACTCCTCGTCTATGAAACGATTGCTAGAAATTGCAGTTTATTCAGAATGTTAGGTTATATTTTTAGAATCAATGCGCAGCCTGGTACATAGATCGATTTATACCTTTACACTTCGCATTATCTTCAAGTTTTGTTTAGAATTGATAAATATTAACAAACTTGTATGAAGCCAGGTCTGAAGCTTGAGAAAACTAACATCAGTTTTGCAGTCTAAGCTGCATTTACACTTGACCTTGGCATTAGAGCGCTCCCATATTTGCATTGGAAGCCAGTGGCCTTAGGCCACATCCACATTTGCCGTACACGTAGTATCCAATATTCGTCACGCTCGTCAATATGGACTTACCCAGACGTCTCTCAAAGTCGCCCACTTTGAAGCAGTCGTTGAGGGGCGTACTATGGAACGACGATGATATCAGTTTCGAAGACATTTCTTGGCCTCAGAGTGAATATGGCCAAAATCGATGAAGAACACTGAATGAGGTACGAACGGTTCGTTAGTTCCTTTATTAATAGATGCCGCAACGGTTGAGCACTACTATAAACGTTAACTTGGCCAAATTATAACAGCAGCAAGAACAACAACGACAACAACAACAACAACAACAACAACAACAGTCAACTTGGTTGCCAACTGACCGAATTTGAGCAAAAATTAAAGTTCCATGAAAACTCAATCAGAAGGCAAAAGCAAAGCAAATCCATCGACTCCCACACTGCGCCCAAAAAAGAGCCATAAACAGAGCCGAGAAGACAAGGGATTGAGAGGGGATTTGGGGTATCGAACGACCATAGACAGTAGACGAGGTCTACACACACATTTTTTTGTGTGTTTTGATATGTTTCTCGTGGGACGAACTAGTCGAACGAGCTAAAAATCGCACCAGCATATGAAATATCTCATATAGAAATACATAGTATGGTACTAAAGCCAGGGGTGTGGGAAAGGGGGGACCTGGTAAGGATTAAATCTGTCAAAAGATGGAATTAGATGACTTAATGTGTAAGCATATAAGGTGTTAAACGGAGTAACAATTATATGCAGTTAGTTAAAGATCCCCTTGAGACGCCTCTGGCATAAGTATCAAAGAATGAATGTTGTGTGTGTGTGTGTGTTTTGTGTTGTGTGGTTGACTATGCCTCGTTAAAGGTATTTATATTTGATCAAATTAACATTGTTTGCATTGTGTTTTGGCTATAATTTTGGCTAAAAGCAAAATACAAAATACAAAGGCAAAGCCCGAAAATTACCACAAGACACGACAAGTGTTTGTTGAGTCTTGGAGATAGACCTGGTATCCCTACGGACTGTCACTCATCCATTGATCTACCCCAAAAACGCAAATTCCAACCCAAGTAAACTGAAGTGAAAACAAACACTGTTCAACATGAAACATGACAGCCAGCGATTAAGAGACAACACTTAAACTGGCTAAAATAAATCAAATAAAATCATCGAAAATTGTTTTTTCTCTGTTTGTTTTTTCTTTCTGGCAACGATGTTCGGTTGGGTTCAAAAGTTTGTGCCATAATGCCATAGACACCTGCAACTGGGCCAATGCCAAGAAAAAGGAAAAATATATATAGAAAAAATCGACTCAGAATGAGTGAAATATATTGAGTTTATCTTGGGTAAACCCACAACACACGACGAGGGGAGTAAGTTCTGAAGCGCAAAATTTGTTGTGAAAATATATATAAAAACGCCAGAAAGGGAGGAATATGTATACATAAATAAATATATAGATCTATATGCAAATATATGTATACGACGACGGATGGATCGCTGAACGATAATCTATATTTAAAAGGCTTTTCTTTCTTTTTGGTTTTTTGGAAAACATCAGACAAATGGCAAATTGTTTCGCAATTTTCTTATAAATATACCAAATGACGCTTAAATTTGAAAGGAACCAAAACGAAATATCAAAAAAAACTATGTAGAGTCTGCACAACCTAGAAATACCCTATGACTGCAACCTGTCTACTGATGATCATCAAGAATATATATAGACAAATACTTGTTTTGCTTGTCTCTTCTTCTGCTGCTTCTGTTACAAAGCATTACAGGACTTCATTATAGCCTTTTCACTCCCATTGAAATGATTGCAGGGTATTCAGAGTTTGTGTCTGAACATGTGGTTGACTCTTTGGAGTGGATGTGGTTGCTCTATGTTCGTTTGCCATATGGTAATTAGCTTTGTGTTGGGGAGAGACAGACTATAAATAGATCTGGCAGGGTTATCAGAGCGTCGCGCTTCAGTGGGTCAACGTCAAGACTGGGGATAGAATTATGATGCCCTGAGTGTGGATGAATGGGAAATGACTCGAAAAATGACATAAATCTATTTTGATTCTTTATGTTGTGAATTATTGTTTTGAATGGCGCAACGGAATTAAGTTCAATGTGTAAGGAAACATATTTCTTGAAGTTTTCCGAAAGGTAGCTAAAAAACTAATATACGAAACGTTTATGGACTTCAAGAGAGATTATATAGATGAGATTGTATACACAGAGGGGCTATAAATGTTGGTATAATAAAAGAAAAGGAAAGATTTGAAACTATATCAGTTTGACATATTTTTTTTAAAAAAGCGAATAGAGCTCAATAAATTTCAGTTAATTAAAAAACTTTTGGTTCAGTAGAATAAAAGTGTCTACACAACGATTACATCGAATTTATTAATGCAAATATTCTATGATAACATCAATCATATTTACATCGAACAGCCCTCGCAGCAAGAAATATCGCTCTCACATCTTGTACCATTTGGACATCCCTGTTTTTGCATTCGTTTTCCTCGAAATGTGGGTCACAATTTCTAAGAATCAATTGAAATCGAATTGAGTTATATTTTTCTCTCAGTGTTTGCCGCTGAGCAAATGTGTGAGATTCATTAAAAAGCCATCAAAAGCGAACGAAAAACTGCAGCCAAGATGACAATTTAATCTATTGGTTAACATTTTTCGTTAAGTTTCGCTCATCAAAACGCAATTAAAATCAATTAAAGGCCGCCATAAAAGCAGCGTGAAGAGAGAGCATCAATTGACTAAGCATCGGTTCGAAGTTGCAGAGATGCAGTTAATCAACAAAAAGTTAACGAAGAGGTGGGAAGAGAAACAGAGATGCTCACTCACAGTGCACGCAGCAGGGGGAGTGGACAGC
Organism: Hirtodrosophila trivittata; assembly: GCA_035045065.1. Taxonomy (NCBI): domain Eukaryota; kingdom Metazoa; phylum Arthropoda; class Insecta; order Diptera; family Drosophilidae; genus Hirtodrosophila; species Hirtodrosophila trivittata. The sequence continues at coordinate 1,945,403 of JAWNNK010000866.1, forward strand.
TGCAGTCACAATTACAATAGTTGAAGTCGGCGTCGACCACATGACAGCTGTTAAATGGTGACCGTTGCCTTGCACAATGCTGATGCTGAGAGAGCGAGTTTGAAGTGGAAAGGAAGAGAGACATAGAGAGAGAGAGAGGGAGTGAGAGCGTGGGTGAGCATAAAGCGTAGAGCAGGTCAAGCAACACGCGCATGTTTAATAGTTGTTGTTATTATTGTAGTGCTCTTGACTGATGTTGCTGTTGCTGTTTCTTCTTCTTCTTCTCCTTCATCTGGCTCGCAATTGCTGTTGACATTGTTACATATTATTGCAACTTGCGGCTGTCACTTTCATTTTCATCTGATTCACTTGTTTTCAGTTGCTGTTGTGTTGTTGTTCGTTAATCGAAATTCGCTACCATAATTAAATTCTTCACTCACACACAAACAGCCGAAAATTAGTTAGTATCAATATTATAGCACACACACACACACACACATGCACAAACACTAACAGAAATACACAAACAATCGATCGACGATTTTTCACGCACAAAGGCGACGGCGACTGCTACGGAGCACCAAAAAATTATTTTCGCTCGGCAAAATCTTAAAAGCAACTGAACAAGACGCCCGACGAAAACCGTTGCTGAAGCTGAGGCTGCTGCGAGATTCGTAGCGGCAGCGCACACTGGTGACAAATATGAAAATGTAGTTGTCTTAAAAACAGCTGGCTGTATACTATTTGAGTTGTAATTTAGGTCGATCTTAAATTGAGTGTGTAATTGAGATCAATAAATTGGATATGATTTCATTGCAATAAGTATACAAATTTACTAGATGCGAGTACATTCCACAAATTATCTCAAAGAAAGTTTGTTTGGTATTATTTTCAAACAGTTTAAATTTGATCTTCATTTAGTACTTTATAATGTTAACAGTTGAATAAATAAATAAATACTTTGTATATATCAAGTATTTTGCTGTCTGGCACCACTGTGCGCGCATAACTCACTCAAGAGAGGGTGGGAAAACTCGCTCAAAATTCAATTGGGCATAGTATGTTTGTGTATGTTGTTGTTGTTGTCGCTACTGATGTTGGTTACAACACTTCTTTAAGTTTTTATAAAAAAAAGAAATAGAGTGTTGAGTAAACGTTGCCATTTGTTGCCTGCCTGCTGCAGGCTTTGTTGTGGGCGTTTGTCGTTGAGGCGCCACCTGCCGACAAATATCGTCAAACAGAATCCGTCGCATTTAAAGTGTTTGGGCACCCGATGAGTCACTTGACTTTGACCAAAACTAAAATTAGTATGCAACAAAAACAACAATAAAAATAGCAACAAAAACAGCATCAGCTAACGACGAACAGCAACAAATTAAAAGTGTTTTTGATTATTTCGTATTATTATTTGACAACGCGTTGTTTCTCTTTTTATTGCTTTTTCTGCTCTATTCTGTGGATGTGGCTCACAGCTGATTGCTCAGATTATTTACTGGCGGACAGTTCAGAAAGGTTAACAAGTAGAAATTTAAATTGCCTGCGAAGAATACCAAAAACTATCCAACCCCAAGCTCCCAAGATTATCCAAACAAATGGTCGAGCAGTGTCAACGTTAAGCTCTTGGAACTGGTTCCGAATATTTCCGACAGGTTTTTCATTCAAACAAAGTCGATCTGAAGGCTGATTTCCGGTGTGATAATCCCAGGTGTTGCACTCTAACATCTGGCAGATCGGAGATTAATATATCAAGGCTTATTATTATAGCGTTCAACTAACAAAACATAAGCAATTACAGGTAAAGATATACATGTACAGCTGTCTCTATCTTTATAAACTTATAGGAGAATAAATAGAACAGCAGCAACGCCCACATCGATGATAACTTTGAGTTGTCGCCGCGAGTGTTGAATGAATGGAAATGATCTAATGAATGAACCACGTCGTGAGGGTCGCCGTAGTAACCCCTCCGTCCGGTTTGATTCAATGATTGCAGCTTACCGATTTTCATGCTTCTACTATAAATATATATATATATATATATTTCTATAACACTTGTTGAATCTGGCTTTGTCGATGAGACGATGAGACCCGCGCCGCGTCTAATTACAAACTGAATTCGAAATATTCAAATCAGAGTCTAACAAGTGCGCTGACTTCTCATTTGATGCAATCCCCGAGTAATTTTATTAGGTGTTTGTTTTTCTATACTCGTATATATGTATGCGTTTATCTGTCTGGTATTGTAATAACAAGGAGGAGCATAAACAATAGCAACTCATCGAGAGTGCTCAACTGGAAGATACTGCTTATAATAATTACAAATAATTCCAAATAGAATATACCTCTGGAAATTATTATTTGAGGACTTTCACTGTAGAAAGTTAGACAGAGTTTGTCGTCTCTTTCTCGAATACCCAAAAAGGGAGTGCAGTGACTTGTCTATAGATACCATCAGCACATAGTTGTACCCATTGTTATCTGCATTTGTATCTTTTTAACAAGCTCTTAGCATGTTTCAAAATATCATTTAGATATCTCAAAAATATAAATCAACATAAAAAAAGTAACATAAATCAATTTTATGACCACCCTGCAAGATCCTGTTTCATTTTGTTATCTTTAATAATCTCGTTGTATCAGAACTACCTTCTACATAGTTAATTACACTATTCTACACATTAATTGAAGTTATAGTTATAGGGTATATAAGAAGCAGCATTTACGTTATTTTCCTATTTTTAATATCTTTTATACGATATTGCAATCGATTCGGGAGCCAATTTTCGACTCAGCCCTCCATAAAACGCACAGTTGCAACAAGTTGTGTGTGTGTGTTACGTCACTTTGCGTTATTTGTGCTTGAAATGTTTACGTTGTAATTGCAGAGTATTGAGATATTCTTATACAAAAAGTATAAAATCAATGCGTGATGTATTCACGTTTTGCTTTTAATTGCGCAAGAAATAGATGTTAAAAGTTTCTTCTTTTTTTGTCTTCATGTTTTTCGCTACAGCCAATTATATGAATTTCAATTAAAATATTAATGCTCTTTACTCTAATATGATTGTGAATGATCTATCCAAAGTAACTGATCTATCTTTTCGTTTCTTGATTGTAAGTTTTCATTCTGCACAAAAATGTTTAAAAATTTTATATTTAAGCGCTGCCTAAAAGTAGGCAGCAACTTTTACAATGATGTTAACTTCTTTACGCAAACAACAGATGGCGCTTAGATAGAAAAAAACGCTTGTCATGATGAACCGGTTAACCGGCAACATTTGCATTGCCAATTGGCAATATCGAAGAATTAAGTATGCAATTTGTTCTTAGCCGTAAATTCTTATAATATTTCGCTTTTTGGTTCATTTGTCAATATATTTGATTGAACTAAATTTTGTACTAGACGATTGATTGAACAGCTTCCTGATTACCATTCAATTGAATCGATATCTTTCAATTGAGTACCCAAACGATACAAATAAACGAATGACTGGCTTAGTTCTAATTGAATGGCTAAACTACTTAAGTGCATTGAAATAGAAGGTACAACTTTACTCTATTCGTTAAGCAGATCTGCAATTATAGAGTATGCTTCAAAATGAACTCAATTAGCATCGTTGGGGTCTCTGTTGGAGGAAGTTTAAAGAACTATTGAGGAATCTTTCCAGGGTCAATTGAAGGCTTCGCAGTCAATCTTAGGCACTTAGTCTTTCGTTCTGAACCCACTGAAAATCTCTACCGACTGTGTGAATAAGCCATTCACAGGCGAAGAAATGTTGAGGAGGTTTGAATACCCTAAAAAACTGGAGGTTGTCTGTTTTGCAATATAATTCGAATATAAAATTGAAATTGTTTGTTGAGGTTAGTATAGATATCCGTAAATATATACTTACAGCCCGGCTGAATGCCCTTGCTGCGCACCGTTCGATAGGGCTGTCGCGCTCCAGGATCAATTTTACCATACATTGTTCTATCCATGTTTAAAATTTATCTTTAACTGCAGTAAAAAGCCAATGAAAGTACCAGAAACCATTAATACCTTCAATACCAAATAAAGATCTGTTGGCGCCCCGATTTCGACCTATATTGTTGTTATGTGCGTTATATTTATTTACCGGGCAGCAGGCAGCAGGCGGCAGTAGACAGCCCTAGGTTCAGTCTGTTGATTTATTTAAAAGCTTTGTAGCGTGTCCGCTCTTTTGCTGTTGCCTACCTCCCTGCCTCTATGCCTCCCTGCCTGCCTACCTCCCTTGATCTTTGCTTACATTTGAATTATTTATAAGAGCATTTTTATTTTTGGCCTTTCGGATCCCGTCGACGGATTTGTCGTTCTGTTTGTGTTGAGTTCTGCCTGTCACTCGCTATCCGCCTGTCTGTCATAGTTTTGTCCCAGAACTCCCCCTCCCAATCCATTGACTCAATAATAAAAAGAATCTTGTGGATAGACAGAGTGCATTAGAAATGGCATCTATTGCCTTGCACTACGAACAGAATATGACTAGGGAGGATCATCCATTTGTTAAGTGAATTTTAAATCAAATTTCCCGAACAGTCAAAGTTGTAGAATGTTTGAGTATTTTTCCATTTAAGTCACAATCTTTAAGACAGGGTATTTCTCAGTCAAATAACCTCACCTATAGTTTTGCTATTTGTTTTTCTTTGATTTTTATAACTCATAATCAGAAATGACACACGCAAGACAATTTATGCTGTTCATATTTAATCTGCCTTATATCTGTCTTAGATATTCAAATTTATTAGGACATGATCCCAATAAATAAACAAAAAGAATGAGAAAATAAAGAAATAGTTTTGAGGAATTTAACACGGAATAAACAAAATGAAATGAGGAAAATCGCAACTTTTCATATCACACTTATCAGTAAATTGTGGAAGACAATTGAAAGTATCTTTTTACTCCGAAAGTTGACAAATAATCAGCTAGAAAAGTGTTGTTAACATTTGTATGTTAAGGTAAATGTTGCTCTGTTAACAATAACATTTGTTTGTTGCTTCGAATGAATATAAAGAAATCATCCTAAAATCCAATTCAGATCATAATAAATGATTAACAAAATTGCTCAATCGGTCAATCAAAAGTGTGGGATGCTCCGAGTAGTTCGGATATATATAGATATGGTTGCTAAATTTATGCTCACCCACAAATGACAAGTGCAATTTGGGATCATAGTAATCCGAAGCTCTATAACGCCAGATTTATGGACCATAAAAATACCAAAATAAGAAACAACAAAAACTAATATAAGGCAAAAACATCTATGAATATAACATGTGTCTAAACAAATAACGACAGCGATTGAAAAAGGTAACAAATAATGAACATAAATTAGAAACTAACAAAAAAAAAGCACAAAAATGCTAAACGCAGCAGCAGCAGCAGCGGAAGCAGAAGCAGCGGAGCAGCATCAGGTTTGGTGTTGTTGGAATGGATGATGCCTAGCGGGGAATCAAGGTTGCCAAATTACGTCAACACGACGATCGGGAACTAAAAATAAAAAGTTCTGGCAAATCAAAGGCGACGTTTCGTCGTTTCGTCGCCAGGCAACTAAGCAAAATTTAATTAAGAAAGTGAAAAAGCAAATAGAAAAAAATAAAAAAAATAGAAGCTACATTTCCGTAATGGATTGCCAAAAAGGTAAACGAGATCCCTGGGATCACATGGATTGATCCTAAGCAGAGTTTTTCCAGCTCTCGGTATGACGTGACTAACAACAATAGCACAGAGAAAGAACCAAACGGTTCCGAGTGTTTGCCAGTTCTATATATAAAAGTCAGTTTTTTGGCTGCAGAAAATTCCAAAGAGTTTGGCTGGCAGTGCTCGATGGACTTGGACTCTCGTTGACCGACGCCTCGGACGAACGCGATCTCTAAACAAATATATATATGTATATACAATATATATAAACATATATATTTTATAGGTAAGTACATAAAAGTTGCGTGTGTGAATAAATGTGTGAATGTGAATGTGGCTAACCTTGCCGAAGGCGCCGAAAGGTGAAAACACAAACTGTGCCCAGAGGAAACCGAGTCTAAAATGTATATAGTATTCACGTGGGTGATCTATAGCTCGTCTCTTTATGACCCGGTACCCATAAACTTGTCCAGTTTATGCCCATCTAAAACTATTTTCAAAACATTGTTTAAACTATTAGTATAACTATTTCATCTATATGTTATACGACTATTTCGCTACGATAAGAAATGACATCTAACAAAGGCAGAACCTCGCTCATAGAGAGTAGATCCTAAGTAAAGAGGTTCTCCCTTTTATCGAGAAGTTTAACAACGCAGACTAATTGAAATTTTATGAGTTGGCACTTGGAGATAAGAATCAATTCGCCGATTGAACAGTTGGAGAACTTTTCATAGAAACGCTAACTGAAACCGAACACGATGAACTCAATTGCGATGGGGGATGTGAAGATGATGGGGAAGCGGCAGAGGGAGGTGCTAAGTTCTTAGTTCTCCCTCTTCATACAATATTTGAACTAAAACAATAATTGTATGTACAAACAATGCAAGCAATTCTTCGGGCAGTGTAGACTGTAGACTGTAGACTGTAGACAAGAGAGTGCATAACCCGTTAGAAGTGCCCTCAACGCATGCGTGTGGGCGAAACCTTATAGAAGAGAGAGTCGACGAAGGAGGCGGAGGATCTATTTGAGGGCAGTGGCCCAGCTGTTTCGTCATAAACAAACAACTCTGTGGCATTTCAACACAGATACAGATACAGATACAGATACAGATAGAGATACACATAGATACAATTACAGTTTGTGACTAATTGAAATTCGTTTGGCGGCAAATCGAAAGGCAATTCCAATAAGTGCATTCAATGGATGAGCTGCAGTTTCTATTTGTGGCGTCGGCTTACGATCGTTCATATAACAACAGTATCTGAAGCACTTTCCGTGTGCTGTCGTAATTCGAGATACTCTGGGTTGCATTGGGGAGCAGTCAGAGCTTGTTAAGTGATATTTGAGATATATATGTGTAAATAAAAGTTTTACAATTGCAATTCCCATAACATTTAAATTGTGTTTGCTCCCATTTCCAAACGCTTGTAAAGAGAGAAAGATAGAAACATAGACAGAGAAAGAGAGAGAAAGATTTGAGATGTGATCAAACGAAATTTCACTCTATAACGCCTACGAGATTGTCTCAATTTTGAGTATTACTTATAATCCGCTTGTCGGGGACATCTAAAATTAATGGCTCTACCCAAATTTTTGTGCTCTTGTCACATTTAGGCATATTTCTCGTTATTCATCTTGTTTTTTGTATGTTTATATTTCTGTTTATTCGATTTAAAAATTAGCTTTATAATTAGTTTAAATTAAGATTCTTAAAGCTCTTTTCATTTCAACGAAATCTTTTTTGGGGATTTGCTGAGTGACAGTGAGGTCATTAATCTATTGACCATATATATATTTATATATCTGCTTTGGGCCTTTAGGTTTTTGGCTTAATTCTTTGTCTTTTTTCTTATCAATTTAGCTACTGAAATTCTTGTCTTATCGTTAGCTTTGGTTTATCTAAGCTTTAGCTTTTATTATCTTTGTATACCAACAAATATTATCTTTTATCTAGACGATTTCAGCAAAGTAAACAATTTTCCCACGCTACACCACCTGCTGGAATCGCAATCCTCACCGATATTTCATTGACTTTTTGTGCAGTTTTCTGTCTTTGGGCGTTTTTTGATTCACATTGAGCACTTGATCGTTTGATTGACTTCTTGTCGGCACTTTTTGTTGTTATCGATTACACGTTTTGTCATACGGCACTTTGTTTCTCTTTATGTATTTTAAACTTTTAACTGCACTTTGCCTTTGCTCCGTGTGTTGTTATTCATAATTTGTTGTTATTGCTTATTGTGAACGCCATGGCGAGTAAAACAAGCGCGCCGCGTCGCGTCTAAGCAAAAGCGTCTTAAACGACTGAAATGGAACTTGGCGTTTGGCGTAAACTAATGGAACATGAAATGGAACCCAAACGCAGCGACAATGTAACTTCATAAGAAACAAACGCTCTCCGAGCGCCGCGCGCATATGGTGTTAGGCAAAGCGATAGAGGGAGAGAGAATAAATTAATAATAGAGAGAGAAAATAAACAAACGAAATGTTCATTTCATTTTGTTCCATATCGCTGTTTGTTGCTCCTAACGTTCAGTCGGCGTCGCTGCCAGCGTCCGTCTGGCTGCGGTTGCTGCAAGTCGTGATGATGAGGTTGTGACGACAACGCCGCGGCGACAGCAACACAACCGCAAAACGAAAGCCGCAAGTGGGAGACAAAATGCAAAAGGAGGAATTAACAATATGGCAGACAAACAGAGATTGTCAAACAGTGGCGCTCACAGTGGTTTAAATAGTGTTCGTACATAGTATCAACGAAGAACGTAGATATGTATTTCAATCTAAAAGTAAGAATACAATTCAGTAATCTCTAAGTTGGAAGATAATAATAACACTTTTGACCTAATCAAAACATTGTATCATCCGGGACTCTCATATTTTCTTATTATTTTCATAGTTCATCTTGTGATAGTGTTGATTTATAGAAATCATCAACAAAAATCATTCTACATATTTCCACTGTGATGAGTTGCAGTGCTCTTAGAGATCAGACTTATTAACGACTTTTAATACACACGCAATCCAAGTCCGGACATCGCGTGTGTTGAGTGGGCAACTTCCATGACAGGAGTCATCAATGAAGTGGGCACACTCCAATCAAAATATAGGCTAGACAGAGTAGCATTTTTTAGATACATTCATCTACTCCATTTTGCGGATAAGTAGACCACTGTGCGTAGGCGAAGTGCAGTCAGCTGAGCTTGAAGTTGGAGAGCTGTCAACTTAGTGGATTTTCTTTTAAGTGTGTGTAAGTGGCCTTTAGTCAACTCTTAGGAATGTTCCCATTCATAAGTATGTGTGAGTGTGTGTGTTTATCAGAAGACATTCAGAACAAGCGCAACAGGCAGTAAACAGCGAGAAATTGTGTCATAAAAGAAAATAAAGTAAGAAGACAGAATAGCAACAACAAGAGCAGCTGCGATACAAGATGACGATACTCGCAGTTCTGCTGATGATGACTAAAAGTGTGTGTGGAAATGAAAATAAACAAATAAGAGACAAACACAATTAAGACTTTGGTCAGCTCGACAAAGCAATATCATTTACAATACGAAGGTAAATGACAAACTCCACCCTAAATACTAACAATGACAGTGTTAAGGTGTGAATGATTTCGCTACGTCGACAGCGAAACACTACTGTTGCTGAATTCGTCTTGATTTCCAGGAATGCGTATAAATCATAAAAACGCAAAGAATGTCATCGCAGGGATGCAATGTATACAAAAGCTTCGATAAGCTGTGGATAGGAGAACACAAAATACATACGCACACTATGCGTATCTGCATGTATCTACATACATATATCTGTAGATAAGAACGGGAATGCGCTTAATGTGTTGGCACATTGCCTAAGTGGATAGTCGTTGAGAGGTTAATCATGAATAATGATTAAGCGGGCAAGAAAAATAGATTAGATAGCATTAATCTTAATCAAAGGTTTTGGACAAATTCAATGAATTATACATGCGCCATCTAGCGGCAATGGTGTAAAGCTGCTTGTATATGTATAAAATGCTAATTAGAAAAGCACATGACCTTGAAGTGGTACCAGCAGAAGTTAATACTAAGCATGCTGTCGACCCTGTACTTCACAGGGTATTGCGTTAACAACATACATACATATATTTTTTATGGTGTGCAGCCCTGCAGTACTCACCTAAATCATCCATTTCGCTGCTTCCTTTGCTCTGGCTGTTCTAGTTTCGGTGAGCTGGTGTTTAAGTCGTCGTGTTTCAAATTCCCAGTTTGATTATTCGTCAACGCACGAAGAGTTTTCACAAATGCTGCCACTCCTCACACACACACACTTATTGCTATATTGATGCTTTCAATTTGGATATCTAAAGCCAGACACACCAACGTAGTTAATTGGACTTAAATTTATAATCCACGCAAACAATTTTTTTTTCCTGTACCGCGACACGACGACAACAATAATAACTACACTGCTGTTAAGAGTTACCGACGACTGGTCAAAGTTTTATCCGCCGTGTTCGCGTTTGGAATTGAAAATATTTTTGCTGAAATGGCAGTGAACGCTGCTCATGAGTTTCACGCAAGTTGGAGACGAGTTTTTTATGATTCACTTTAATTTTGGAGCGGCGTCGGCCACATACACGTATAATTCGCAGACATAAACAATACATACACATCCACAAGCGCGCGAACAGCTGACAAATTATCGATTAATACGATATACGCTTCCGCGGTAATTCATTTTTTCAAATTATTCGTTTCAGTAAGCCAACTTTACAATGGATGTTGAGCCCAATTCCTTATTGATTCTTAACCACGATTGTCTCATCAAGATTTTCCAATATTTCACACTGGATGAACTTATGAAGATTTTTGGAAACGTCCATCCTCTCATTGATGATGCCATCGAACAGCAAATGCACAAATTTCGGCACTTCGAGTTCAGTATGCGGTTCCCGCCTCTCTATGGGAAAAACCAACTAGAAGCTCTTGGTCGCCACCTGAAAAGCCTTGACGTGAACGTAGGTTATTCCACCAAGGCAGACGAAGTGCTAAGCTTGTTGCATCAGCTTTTTGTAGGAGCAGTAAAAGGAGGACGACTTCGCGCTTTGAAAATACAACATTGTAACATAACAAATGATTATGTGAATGAAATCCTACAAGTAGCTCCTCTTCTGGTCGAAATTGATCTCCGCCGTTGCGACGTTGATGACCAAAATGATTTAAACTTATTGCTCCGCTCGGCGACACGGCTGGAGACGTTAGGTTTAACTAACAAGGACGTCAGTGGTTTGGAGGAATCGGTCCTCAGACGCGTGCAGTGCCTTAATATAAATTGGTTAGTGGGAATAGAGTTAATTGACGTGAATACGATCAGGCAACAGCATCCGCACTTAAAAATTTTTCTCTACCAGACCAATCACGTGGGCGAATACGGTCCAGCTATTGTTGGCAGATTCATTTCATACTTTCACTAACAAATAAAAGGCACGGAAGTTAAACTAACAAATACTACAATTAAATAAAGATTGATCTGTAACTGATTATCGCTGTATCGATTAAAAATAAATAGTGAGTTGCAAAAAAGTAGTGGCTGTCGATATCTTATAAATATATCGATAGGATCAGCTCGATTAAGCAGCTGATTTGCTCGCTGTTATTAACATTCAGCAAATGTTAGGAACTATTGTTTGATGTATGCCCGCATGTTTATATTCGCTTGTGTGCGTGATTGCCGGCAATTAATTCCAGCTGCATTGCAAGCTCTGATGAAATAAATAGTTTGAATTTATTGCATTTATAAGCAACATTACAAGTAAGTTACGAAATACATTTGGAAAAGCACTGCTCCAAAATGGTGGTGCGTTCGTACAACGAAGAACTGAAATATCTGGAGAAGATCAATGACCATTGCTGGCGCATCAAAAAGGGCTTCCAGCCCAATATGAACGTTGAGGGATGCTTCTACGTGAACAGCCGGCTGGAGAAACTTATGCTGGAGGAGTTAAAGAACTCGTGTCGTCCCGGCGCTATTGGTGGTTTTCTACCCGGTGTCAAGCAGATTGCGAATGTGGCTGCACTGCCCGGAATTGTGGGACGCTCGATTGGATTGCCAGATATCCATTCAGGATACGGTTTTGCCATTGGCAACATGGCTGCGTTTGATATGGATGACCCCCTATCGGTGGTCAGCCCTGGCGGTGTGGGCTTTGACATAAATTGTGGTGTGCGTTTGTTACGCACGAATCTTTTCGAAAAGGATGTGCAACCCTTAAAAGAGCAGCTGGCTCAGGCGTTATTTGATCACATTCCTGTAGGCGTGGGCTCCAAAGGTATTATACCTATGAATGCACGCGACCTGGAGGAGGCACTTGAAATGGGTATGGACTGGTCGCTACGTGAGGGCTATGTCTGGGCGGAGGATAAGGAGCATTGCGAGGAATACGGTCGCATGCTCAACGCTGATCCGGCCAAGGTGAGCATGCGTGCCAAAAAACGCGGCTTGCCCCAACTCGGCACCCTAGGTGCCGGCAACCATTATGCTGAGATTCAAGTGGTGGACGAGATCTTTGACAAGTGGAGCGCCTCCAAAATGGGTATTGAGGAAAAGGGCCAGGTGGTGGTCATGATACACTCTGGCAGCCGCGGCTTTGGCCATCAGGTAGCCACCGATGCCCTCGTGCAAATGGAAAAGGCCATGAAACGCGACAAGATCGAAACTAATGATCGACAATTGGCCTGTGCTCGAATTAACTCTGTTGAGGGACAGGATTATCTTAAGGCCATGGCGGCAGCCGCCAATTTCGCTTGGGTGAATCGCAGCTCGATGACTTTCCTTACACGCCAGGCTTTTGCGAAGATGTTTAACACAACGCCAGATGATTTGGACATGCATGTCATCTACGATGTGTCGCATAACATTGCTAAAGTAGAGAATCACATGGTGAACGGCAAGGAGCGCAAGCTGCTGGTGCATCGCAAGGGCTCCACGCGTGCGTTCCCACCTCACCATCCACTGATTCCAGTTGACTACCAATTAACCGGTCAACCTGTGCTCGTTGGCGGCACAATGGGAACCTGCAGCTACGTCTTGACAGGCACAGAGCAGGGCATGCATGAGACTTTTGGCAGCACTTGCCATGGCGCGGTAAGCTCAAGACAATCCCAATCAATGATAATCCATGTAATGCAACAAATCTTTTTGTTCTTTTCACAGGGTCGCGCTCTGTCTCGTGCAAAGTCCCGTCGTAATCTGGACTACAAGGATGTACTGGACAAATTGGATAGCCTTGGCATTGCCATACGCGTTGCCAGTCCAAAACTAGTCATGGAGGAGGCACCCGAAGCCTACAAGGATGTCACCGATGTCGTGGACACCTGCCACGCGGCTGGCATCAGCAAAAAGTGCATCAAGATGCGACCCATTGCAGTTATCAAAGGCTAAACGAAAAGCAAACAACTTTCCCACTATTACATAGAAAGAGATATTTCTTAATTATATATTTATGGGAAATATCGTAAGCCTTCAATTCATTGTAATCTTATTTAAGTACTTTCTTAACGAGCTGTGCGTCCGTGTTTCTACCATCGGATGAAACTGAAGTGATACGCATATGTTTTTTATTATATGCGAGATGGTTATAGTCAGTAGCTTTTCTTTTAATATATAATATATTACCAATACTCAATGCTTGTCTACAAATACAATCTTATAATACCTAACAAAATACCTAAATGCCAAATGTTTGACGTATCTATTTGCAATTTTCGTGTAGTTGCTAACTACTTTTTCAACAACCTTCATGTTCATTTACATTATTTTATTATTTATGTTTTTCTTTACGTTTTCTATACAGTTTTTAAAATCAATAAACCCTTTTTAAGTTAATCTTGTCAAATAATTGGTATACTATTACGTCACTTTTGAGCTGCATACCCGTCCCCATTGTTCGGTTCGTAACGTTTATTTATATTTGAATAGCATAACAGTTACGTGAACTGGTTCCTCGCTTGCTCTTTAGCTCATTTGAAACTTTTGACAGCTGACTGTTAGTCCAATAAGACTCGTGGCGCGGAGCGGTTGACTGTGTGTCGACTATTTAAGTTCAGTGCATTAATTGTTTTAGCATTTGAAAAGTGCATTATTCTGTAATTGAGAAAAGTTCGTGTAAATAAATACAGTGCAGCGAATATTGTAATTAATGGCGCAAATCGTTTAATTGTAAACACTGCCCCATCACTTTTGAATAAAACATTTTGTAGCTGCGCAATTTTAGCAACAACTCATTTATTATTGAGGCAGTCGGCGACAGTCCGGGACAAACGAAGTACAAAATGACAAATATGCGCCCACCGCAGAAGTCTAAGCTACTGAAGGTCGTCATACTCGGCGACGGGGGTGTGGGTAAATCCGCGCTACTAACACGCTTCGTGTCCAATCGCTACGAGGAAAACAATTTCCATACGATTGGCGTGGAGTTCATGAACAAGGACATCATAGTTGACGGCGAAAAGTACACACTACAGGTCAGTGGGGGTGTAGTGGGCGCATATATAACGGTTTCTGCTGTCAATCAAATCTATGAATCATATGAACTTAAAAAAACGAAGCTTAGTTTCGGTACTCCAATTGGGCCAATTAGAGCAGAACATAGTCTAATAAGATTTAAATCCAGCACATGCTTCGACTGGTTCATTAACGACTTGTTTACATTTTTTATTCCCCATTTTCGCTGACATTTGATCAGCACATTATCTGACCAATATCTCTTCTATCTGCCCCCACTCTCACACACACACACACATCAATCCGGAGCTCAATTAACGTACAGTGAAAACAAACTCACAATCAGAAACATCACCGCAACACAATGCAACGACTTTGTTTTGCCTTTTTTTTGCACCCTTGTAAAGGCTGTTCGTATAGAATTGTGATGCAATGTGTGACAGGTGGAGATTTTTCCAATCCTATATAGCATACATATTTATGAGTCTAGAGATTATACCAATACATAGTTATAAGCTCATAGTCTTAATCAAAATGTCACGCTGAGTTGACCTCTGACTGTCTGTCTCTCTGGGTTGTAGTTCACCGCATCGAATTCATAACATATATGCTATAATTAAATAGATTGTTTAAATAAATAATATATACATTTGGGGTTTTTACAAATTTTCGTTATGGCTGCTCTATTCATATTACATTTCTAATTGGATTTATTTCTTGAGCGTATAACAACCGCTGTTAATTAATTAGAAAGATTCAAGACATATTCTTGATCAAACTGGTAACTATGTTCGCAAGGGTATTAGATCTTCGGTATGTCTATGGCAACTGCTCTCCCCCTTCTTAATGTGTGTTTTCCTAACAGATACAGAAAGTCTTTTAGTCTAGAAAAAGCTTCATTATTATTCGAAATGCGCTTCTTTACATGTCGAGCAATGCTCTTTCCCGTATTTCCTGTGTTGCCCTCGATTGTCCCCCAGTCAGTTCCCATTTTTATTCACGTTTTCACAGTCCGACAAACTCGTACCTTATAAATATGCAACACGGAGAAGTGTTCGTGCAACGTGATGACTAAGCAAACTGGTGCAAAATGTCATTCAAATAATTCCTATAATGTACCTCAATTGAGCAAATTGACGCAATAGATTTATTTCTACGCAGAATACCTTTAAGCTGACTGAATATCTAGAATATAGATATTCTTACCAAACGACGTAGCTTTAACTGAAACTATTCTCTAACATTCTTGTTAGTCATTTTCATGTTGAAATCGTCTGCAGCAATGGCCCTCAGTTTCGTGAAGCGAGTGGCAAAAAGTGGAGTTTTTCTTAACGCTTCGCTGAGTTTGGTCTAAACAAGAGGGTTACTTGTGTTCAACAGGTTCCTCATCCTGTTGTGTTATGCTCGACTCTGAGATAACTGCCATTATAAAACCAACTACCAAATGCAAAAAATTATAAACAAATTCAACAAAAAAGCACCAGTTGCAGTCTGTATAAGTAACAATTCTGTATACTCTTTGACATAAAGACAAGAAATCTGAACAATCTTTTAGACAACGAAATGTGTTTTAACTACTTATTTTCTCTTGGTGAAAAATTGCTAAACATTTCCTTAGTCATCTACGTGAAGAGATTTTTAAGGTGTTTGATTCTCATATCTAATACCCATGACATATATACCCAAAATCTGAATAATCTAGAAACATATCTATACTATCTATTTCCTGTTGGTGTACAACGGTTTCCCATTTCAATAGCACAGCTGTATTTACTCACAACTTCTTGAATTTTTTTTGTTTAAATTTGCTTTTTTTATCAGACGCTGGTTATCAGCAACTAAATTTGTATTTGCTTCTAGGCCGTTAAGAGTTCAGGGCTCGTGTGTGAGTTTTGATATCTTTTGTCGTCAGCAACCTGAATATTGTATATCTATTCCCATAGGTATTTCTAGTGTCACTTTAACGAGGTATATTTAGATACTCTCACAATTTTCAGGTTCAACTTCCCATTGAAATGCAAATTAGGAGGGGAAAGTGTTAATTGAATGTCAATTAAAGTTAATTGGCAAATTCTATTTTATTCTTCTAGATATGGGATACAGCTGGACAGGAGAGGTTTCGGGCACTGCGTACACCCTTTTATCGGGGCTCTGACATTTGCATGCTCTGCTATTCAATGGACGACAGGGACAGCCTACGGGGACTGCGACTTTGGCGCAATGAGTTCCTCAACTATGCGGATGTAAAAGTGGACAGGTTTCCATTTATTGTCGTGGGCAACAAGGTGAATAGTGAAAAGTCTCCTAGGGAAATATCTATAATAGTATTTGCAACTTACAGAATGATATACGGCCGGAGAAGCGACAAGTCAGCTTTGAGGATGTAGAGGAGTGGTGCACGAAGGAATCGATTCCCTCACACATTGAGACCTCCTCCAAGGCGGCTATAAATGTATCGGACGCCTTTGTGCTTGCCCTGCGACAGTGGAAAACAATGGAGTGCATTGCCGAGGCGGAACAGCGTCAACAAGGCGACAGCATCGATTTAACGCGTCCGATTCAGTTGATGCAGCGCCGTCATTGCTGTACGGGTGGTGGCACGAGTAAAGTGGGCACTGTCGTCGATCCGAATGACGACGACGGGCAAATTGCGGATGCTGCCATGCATTCAAATTCACCCTTCTCCATGACACGAAATTTGTTTGGCAAATCACGCAGCTCATCCAAGGCGCCAGCCACCAATTACCGACTATGAGCAGCGACAACGACTGTGTTGATTCTGCTTAACTGCTAAAACCAGGGGCACTCACTATAACTACATTAAAGAGTTGCTAATACTCTCGGATGACCATAGCTTAAAGTGTTCCACAGCACAGACCAAATGCACCTTTTTAACAGTTTACAAACTGAACTTATTTAAAGCGTAACGAGAGCTTTGTATAACAGTTTTAGTTCTCAGTAGTACATGTTGTGTATAACAGTTGTGCCTTTCGACTGAGTCGAGTAACGAGTGACCACAGATTTATATAACACTTTGCGTTCTCAGTACTACAAACTGTGTATAACAGTTGTGCCTTGCGACTGGATCAATTGAACTTGACCATAGCCTAAGCAAAATAATATATATTGATTTCTACTCGGAACCCCTTAGCTTATATACCCGTAATGACTTTGTACGCAAACCGCCGTAACATTTAGAACAGTAACAGAAACAATAACCGTAACGAGAATACCCGTACTATTAAATTTAAGCATGGGGACAGACAGCTCTTGTGCGTGTGCAACAGTTGTGCCTAAGCAAATGGCACTTAAAGTGACTTTAAATAAAGTATTAACTAAACAATGAACTAGTACGTACTCGCACTACGAATATATATATATACAAATATATAATACATATTAATATTATTTATGAAGGCACTTAAAAACTTACTTGTACCCGTACACATCCAGTGAAGTAAACTATACGTGAATTGTAAATTATTTAAATGAAAGAATAAACTGAAGTAACGGAATTTGTGTTTCGTCTCTAAAATTTGATAATACAAATACATATATACACGTATATATAAAGAGTATATTTATGTGATGTTAATCTATATAAGTGATAAAAGTAATAACAAGCTATAATTATGCTTATCCCCATTTAAATAAAAGTAGTTTACAACACTTACTGCCAGATTTGAAAAATCGAACGCTTACGACTAGGAAACACTAATGCTAACTAGACAACTATCGCTAAATATCGCAAACTATCGCAGTATCGCAAGCTGTTGGCTGTAGAAAGCGTATAACAGATAATAGGGCTTAGGACATATTAAAAAGAGTTTTGGGTATACGAGGGAAATATCACTTGCTGTAAACGTTTGGAGCTCGCAGTGCCCACTGCCCACTACCCACTGGCCACTCACTTCTTCTTGTAGCCATATGAGTTGATGGCATCATACTCAGCATCGCACATGAGCAGCAGCTGATACCATTGATCGCCCTCGATGCGTGGCAGCTCCAGTATGCCGCCATAGCAGGATGGCAGGCACTTGGGCGACATGTACTTGTGCAGGGAGTCGCGATCGGTGCCGTGAAAGATGATGCGGCTGCGCAGCTTCTCGCGCAGGAAGGGCTTGAAGAGCGCAAACACAACGTTGAAGATCTTTGGCTGATTCACAATATGAATGGCCTTTATGCGTAGCGGCACCGAATCCTGCAGCCAGTCAACTATGCGCTTGGCAAATGGCGGCGTAAACTGCCACGTTTGCTGCAAACTGAGTCCGTCCATGTCAAAGATGACAACGGCGCCATTGATCTGTGTCTCCGGCTCCAGCATGGCAGCCTCCAGGAATATGACGGCACCTTTGAAGACCTCATCAAGCGTCACTTGTTTGTGCTTCCAGCGTTCTAGAATTAGGAAATGAGAAAGATCTCAGAGGTGTCTTTGGAATACCCATTAGCTAGCCACTTACTGCCCAGCTCCAGCAACAAGATCCGTCGACCACACTGATCGCGATTGGGAAACACTGTAAGAATATTGTTCTTAAAGATGTTGGCCTCACGCGTTGGTTTCAGGTTGTTGTAAACATCCGCATGCTTCACCTTGAAGGAGTAGTATCGCTTGATCTGGAATATAAAGAGAGATTAACTTTCTGTGAACTAGAGTTAGACTTCATGAACTTACCAAGTCGCGCGCACTCTCTGGATAGTATTTGCAGGGACGCAGGAAGCGAATCAGCCACTCCTCATTATCCTTGGGGCAGTACAAATCGGTTTCCGCTGTTTGCAAAACAAATGAGAACATAAGTAAATTATATATATACAAATACTAATATAGATATGCTAAATCTGATCTTGCTGACCTTTTCTATAGAAAAGTTCTCAACAGACGTTTCGATTGTCGCGTAATCTACTCTAATGATGGGGTCGGAGTAGGAAACGGACTTTAACCCACCTTAATTCAAACGATAAATATAAGGGTTGCTATATGATTAGCGACATGCTAATCAATCAGCTAAGTTACATAAATATAGAATATAAAGACAACTTCTATATATAGCAAAGAGAGAAATATTATATATATCTATGGATTTCTGATTTTCGAGATGACTAACTATTTCTCTGTAACGCATTCGTTAAGGGAAATCCCTCGGATTGAACGATTTACACATAAATATGTAAAAGACTGCGAAGGTTTTTGAAAGTTTCCCCAGTTCCAGAACTTGTTGAACGAGTACAGACTAATTGCACTTGACGCATTATCTGGTAAACCCTAAACTGACCTTCGAGTAAACGCTTGAGCTCCTCTGTCGCCTGTTTCTGGCGTTCGGGTGACTCGCGTAGCTCCTGGACGGCTACTTCCTTGGCTGCAGCGGTAGCTTCACCTAGTTCGAACTGTAGCGTAAAGTCGCCCAACTTTATGGAAGGCAGCGCATCGATTTCCGATAACATTGTGGGCACTCCTGCAGAAGATAGATAGATAGAAATTAAAAGTCAATTGAGATAAATATATATTTCGTGATGATAATTAAAATGCAATTAGTGCACGTAACTCGAAGCGTGCTTGGAATCGAAATTGGAAGCTGCGCTTTGATCCCAGACTTGGCCATTTGTTAAGCTAACAACTAGCTGGCTCACAGCAATTCTCCAGTCTCAATTCTCTATTATATCATTATGTAACTCCTCAGTACAAATTACTTACTCATTTTGAAGCAGTAGCTGTTGTTGTTGCTCTTTCAATTAAGTGAAATATTCCTTTTGTGCTAACGCTTAATTGTTGACTAGTTTTTTCTCAGTATTTGACTTAAAATTCACTTAGAGATCTCAAGATTCTGGTTTGCTGTATGACAAATTGTGCATTTTGTTAAAGGTTTTTGCTTTTTGAAACCGGATTGCGAATCTTTTCATTAAAATTGCATTCAAAAACTTTTTCCGGCTTTGATCAAATTGCCAGTTCTTATTTTTGGCCTTAACCCTAAACCTTAACATTACCCTTGACATTCGCTTTTTAAGCTTGCAAATAACTAAAGTCAATAACGGTTAATGCATTATAACTGTCTATTAACCTTTATTTTTTTTGTGTTTAATTTAGTCGCGACTTTGAGATGAGAATGCAATTTCCATGAAGACTACTTATTACTTGATACTTAATACTTAATACATAGATCTTGAGCTTAATTCTCATGATCAACTTGTTCTACTTGAATGATTTACAGTTGAAATCACATTTGAAAACAAGTTTATTGGGTTCTGCCAATAAGATTCTTGATGGACTTATATAAATCTGATGATTCTGTACAGTGCAAAAAATATGAGACAAAAATCTTACAGAGTGAGATATATGTAAGCCAAGGTCAAGGAGACTGGTAAATCGTGTTTGAATTGGACTTTGATATATCAGTTTATAAAAAAGTAAAATATAAACTCGCATCTATTCAAATATGTTCGATTAGATGAGTGGGAGATAATAATTGATAGATTACGACCTCCGGAAATAACATAATCATCCGATAATATCTTAAAGTAAAGCTGACGAGGCTGAGAAAAAACCTAACGAGAAGTTTCGAATAGTTTGGCAAAACCCAAAAATGCACAAAACGTGTACAAACAACATAATACAACATAAACTTATGAATTGTTAATGTCTCATTAAAACAACAACATAATAATCGTATAATCTAAATAGTACACACTCAGCACAACAAAACAAAACACAACACAGCGCGGCACAGCTCGAATCTTTAACTGAAACTGAAACTGAAACCGAATCCGAAAACGTGAAACTCGTTTTGGGTCTTCGAATACAATGAATGGCTAAGAAGAAGAAGAAGGAGAAGAATACGCAGCAGCAGACGACGCGTGCAACGGAGCCGAAAGCGTAGATTAAACTGTTGCGGCCAAAAGCGCTTTACGGAGATTTTATATAGAGCCAAAGAATCAAAACTGAAACTGGAAACTGGCTGAGAGGAAAGAAGCAGCAGCTGAAGCTGGGGCTAAAGCTGAAGCTGAAGCTGATCTTGAGCATGACATTCACGTGCCAGCAGCTAGAGCGAGAGAGCGCGGGAAACAGAGACTGAGAGAGAGATAAATACGAAGAGAGCGTTGCATGGTGAATGCATTTGGGAAATTATGCCACTGAAAGCTAGTTTTCATCACGATCGCTCAGCTGTTGTCGTTGTCGTTGTTAGTGTTGGGTGTTGGCGGAGGATGATGACGGGGCATGGAGTACTCCAGTATTTTTGATATAATTAAAGAGCAATTAACTTGTCTCTTTTCTTTCTTTTGTACGTCCTATTATTTATTTTACACGAGCTTGACCCTGAATCTTTGTACTTTCAGTTCAATGCTGGATGCCCTGTGAGTAATAGTATAATACACGGCAATTAGCCATTACCAAAGTAATTACACCGGTTTGACGACAATTTCCAAGTGATTGTGCCATGTATTGCTAACACGTTTCAAACAACACCCCAGACATGGGCATGGACAAGCTGTTTAAGCCAGCTTTTTGAGCTGAACGATACCAACACGTGCGAAGCGCGCTCTTGAGACGCACCTTCCATTCATAATTTATTTTTGTGTACAGCTCCCGTATTCGATTCGATTTGAGCTGAGCTTTAACGAATAAAGCTGCAACCTGACAGCTGACTGTTAGATAAGAAAGCTTTCTTTAAGGGTATTTTCGTTAAGGGATTTCTATAGTGCACGTTAAATTTCCTCCTGGGATATTTTAATTGGGAGTTCCACAACAAAGAGTTGCATAGAGAAAAAGATTCCACACTGATCGGAAAGATAAAATGCCAAGAAACTTTGAGGTCAGAAGTCTTGGTAAAAAAAAAGGTTAAATGCATTTAACTCTCTGTATGTACATGACAAGGTCAAGCCCAAGTCCATTGTAAAAAGTGCTTTAACCTTTACGTGCCAAAAACTTATTATGAAAGGTAAATACGAGTACGTATGTATATAAGTACATACATATATATGTATATGTATATGCGTACAATGCTTCTGTCTCACCTGAATTAACGTATGTATGGAAGCTGTCAACAGCGACGTTGTTCATAGCAGCAGAAGCTGTTATCCTAGGTTGACATGTCGTTGCAGTTTGCCAAACCCGACAGATGCACAATCTCACTTAAAGCTACTCGTCACTCGATGTTGTTTAAGTAATTCAAATTTTACAACTATAAAGTCCACTTAACGCACACACTGTTAGGACATCTACATACAGACATACATATATGTGTCAATGCCAACCGTTTGTTGAACTCTTTATACAAATTTCACACTTTTATTTTAGTTTTTTCTTTGTTTCTTTATCTCACTTCATCACTGCATCACGACCCCTTTCACAAGCAACAACAGCAACAACAACAGAGGCGAATGTATATGCCAAAGGGACAGCGCACGAATCTGACAGCTTGTCAGTGCTGGCAAGCGTGCATAGGCAACAAGTTGCGGGGCATTTCTTTTGTTCCTCTTTCTGTTTTTGTTTTAGTTTTTGCTTTTGCTTTCTGTTTAGACATTGAATTTGTGCTCTGCTTTATGCAAATGGCGAACATAAGGGAAAAGAGGTAAGGCGCCAAAAAGCAAAGTTAACAAACCGGGGAAATTTTGAAATATTGGGAAATTTATATTATACGGTATACACGCACAAAACACTGACTGCAAATTGTAAACTTACCAAATTTGTATACAGGCTCAGCTATTCCAAGTATATTGGGTTAAAGTCCTTAAAGTGCGATTCCTTTTCCACTCTGGTCTAACTCGCTCTTGACACGATTAAAGACTGAAAGTATAATGCTGTTTACTTAACAATTTTATACCCCTAAGTGTATCGAAGTGTACCGAGAGCTAGTTAAAAAGCTATTTATAAACACACATGTATACAAAAGTAAATCAGATTCAAGCATATAACAAGTTAGTAATTAAATTAAGGGTCAGCAAGTTGAAAAGCTGTTAAGCTGCGGCTTACAATGAAATCTCTAAGCACTTTGTCATTGTCTTTGTGTATAAAGAAATTTGCGACAAGTACTAAACCCTAGGGTTCAATTCAAAGTAAAGCGCGAAACTTAGCAAAATTTTGAAATTTTGAAATTTTGAAATTTTGAAATTTTCTATTTGAATACATGGATTCTCTTGTTTGACGTGCGCATTGAACTGTTATAATTTATACACTTTTTGCTTTTAGCTTTATGTTAAACACTTTGAAACTTTTATACACGTATGGAGCATTTAGTTCTAGCTAGTTGATAAGTGAATCTTAACCTTTCTCAAGTGATCGTATAAGTGTGATTATTGAACTTCTGAACCACAAATTAAAAGCTCTAAGTATACGAACATCAGGCTTTAAGTCAATATAAAAAGTTGTAACTGCTTGCACAAGCCGCAAAGTTGATAGTTTTTATTATAAATAACTACTGGTCGGGGAGCAAAATCTAACCACTCGAACTTTGCTCGTTGCTCACTTTTAATGCTCAACGCCACATCATAATTGACTATCTTAAAAGTAAAAAAGCAGATTGAAACACGCTCCAAGTCGAACGATCCGATGACTTGCGTGTCTACGTTCAAATGTACAAATAACAACTGACGGTAATGCAAGCTCATTGTCTTCAAGCGGTCGGGCCTGTGGGCAATTAATTAAGTATTCGCTTGTGTGCCCGAAATATAATTCAGTTTCAGTATCTGCTTTGCCTGTCCATCTGACAGTCGTTCAGTCAAACAGGCAGTCACTCAGTCACTCAGTCAGGCAGTCAGTCAGTCAATGCTGATGCGCTACGTCAGGTATTGAAGCTAATTGGATTTTCGCAGCGACTCAAGCGTTTAACTTAAGCAAAGTTCAAAATAGTACCAATATTTGCCTATAACTCGTATACTACTAACATTAAATGGTAATAGATCAAAGTGTAGGCAATCGACAGGTCTAATCAGTGCGATAGTTGCATGCAACTAATCACCTAACGCTAGACAGCCGTTGATTGCGATTATATATAGTATATAATAGTAGTACAGTTTATGTTTAAGATAAGGTATTTACATATATTTGACTTGATGAGTTTCTCTGTTACAATTGCTAAAAGCTGATATACATTTTAGGGTCCATTAATATCATTACACTTACAGTTTTTCAAAATCTCTAACTACCGTGAAACGGGAAAGTGTTTACGTAGAACCAACTTACATTTGGGTTAGCTTAAAATTCCAAATGCTTTGGGCACGTGGTATTACGTTGTGCTTGTATTGTCGAATGCTTATAGGGTATATAATTAACTAGACGAATGGATATAATAGCTATAATACAAATAATTGTATCGAGCTGTTACTACTAATTGCTTACGTATCTCTAGGAAAGCGGTATAAATTGTTATACAAGGTGTGCCTTATACATATATATATATAAACTATCTATAAAAATCAATAATATTATTACATATGTCAACGATATTCAATCCTAGTCTTTAGTGTCTTTTTCGACTTGTTTGCTTGAATTTAAGTACAAATCAGATTTACAGTAGCTATATACAATATATAAAAAAAAAATTAAGAAGCTATATGTTCAATTTTATACTAAACTTTTGTGTTCTTTATCTCTGACTCGTTTATTGCCTTTGTTACTCCTATTGCGATTTAGGCGCTATCATTTTGGCCGTATTTTCTCATACATAAACTGCTGCAAGTGCTTGTTATCCGGCTGCATAAGCTTCTTTTTAGTAAATTCAAACTGTTCCAGCGCAAACTCATACAAGTCGTTCTCCATTTGCCATATCTTGGATCTCTGTATGGTCTGTATGGTGCCTTCACTGGGCGGTAACTTTGATGAAGTTACACGTAAATGAGATTTATTTGAGTTTTGATAATGTTCACGAAAGCCTTGGAAAATTCTGCATTGAATATATACATATAACACACTTAAGTAATCTTATCTTGAGTAGCATTTGGCAATTGATAGCTTACCTAGGCAACGATCTCTCTAGCAGATCTACAAATTCGTACATTTGCTCTGTGACACCAACAAGGAAATACTCGTTCACCAAATTGCGCTTAGCCTGCTTTAGGGCCCAATCACTGCCGGGTTCCCAGCACTCGGCAGCGTGGCCACAGAAGAATGGTATTTGCAGCCACATATTTTTGGGATCACAGTCCGGTTGTTTCTGAATCACGCATTCATCGAACGTCTATGCCAAAATAAACAATAATAATAACATATATAATGTATGGCTCATAAAATATATATTATTAATACAACTTACAATTTTGTTCCCTGCCTTCTTTCGAACCAAATTTGGACGATAATTATCACCGTAGCGCAGGAAGTAGTAATAGGACACGAGTCTATCCAGTGGCTTACGCACCAAGTTTATGTAGATTGGTTTGTGTGCGATTTGAAATCTGTAGGTCAATAAATATAAATATTCATGTACGAACTATAGCAGGATATAAACGAGTATTATTCACATACTTGGAGAAGTCCAAAAATGCCATGTGCCCGTGGTAGAGAGCCGGCTTCATTTCATGCCACTTAGTAATATTGCGCACAAGGGCAATCTGTGTGAGAGGGGATATTGTAAGAAGTCGTTATGGAATCGTTAGCGATAACTGCGATTCTGCGATTACGCACCTGATTTGGCAACGATAGGACATGCATATTAGCCGTCACATTAATATGCAAGACGTGATATCTGTTCAGCTTGCAGAGATCGTAAGCAATATTCACAAAACTGGTTGAGCCAGTCTTTGGCACACGATTGTACAGCACCACTAGTTGTTCTTCATAGTCAAAGTTATCCAATGTGGGAGTAACCCGGGCAACTGATGATTGCTCTGCTTGTGGATTACCTCTTCCAGCAAGCTTGGACAGCGGCTTGATGGCTGCGTGTGTGATGAAATAAAAAATATATTCCATGAAAAAACAAAATATTTAGTTTTTCTATATCATCGCGAACCATTTTCCAAGGGAGTCCCAAGTAACCAATAGCAGGTGAACAGGCCGATGATAATAATGACTAGCAGCCAGTGCACCGGACGCATCAGAGGCAACATTTTGCGTAATTTCTTATACATTCTGCTGATCCCTGGACCCTAAGTACCCTTTAATGTTTTGTAGCACAACAGCACATTATAGAGCGTATTTTATCCAAGTTTTGTGTTGTTCTTGTGCATTTTGATGTCTTCTTTTCTAGGTGGGCTGGTGGCAACAATGTTGACCAACGCAATAAAGCAGCTGTCCCACCCAGTGCTGTGAAGCGTGCGATAAACGAAACCGATGTGTAATCGAATAAGACTTCGTTCACACTAAACATATTGGCTAGTATCGGTATAGATGTAATTGTAATTTAGATATACATAAAAACCATTCCCATTGTTGTTTTTATACTACAGTCTTTTTTAAATAATTGGTTAATTAATATTAAGATATTAAAAGAATTATAAAACTCATACCGATAGGTACGTGAGTACAGCATAAGAGTGAGGTGGCGCTAGTGATGGTCGATTAATCGAAGATAATATCGATAAGTATAAATGCATTACTGTGCACACATGTAAACAGCTGTTGGTGCGGTCGTAAATAGACGCTAGTTTAATGTTTGGTAAATTATAATTGACGCAAAGCCAATTAAGTACGCGCTGTGGACCTAGAAAATGTCATCAGCCATATACCTAGAGAACTATCTGGATGGTATGTACAACAAGATGGACAACTTGAAGGCGCAGAACCTTAATATCGATACCTTGTCAGGATTAGAATCGCTGCCCACCGAATTAGAGCGTAACTTTAAGCTGATGAGGAAATTGGACGATCGGGCACAAACAGCGATGAAGAGTATCGACAGCCATGCAAAAGATTTCATGCGTAAACTATCCGGCGAAAACACCGCGATGACGGAGGAGGATCGTAAGGAGCGAATGGAAGATATTAAAGCACTCTTCGGAAAGGCGAAAGAGTATAGTGATGATAAGGTGCAGTTGGCAATACAAACGTACGAGTTAGTCGATAAACAAATCCGAAGGCTAGACAATGATTTAGCCCGGTTCGAAGGTGAAATTCAAGAGAAAGCTTCGTCCACGCGCGCCAAATCCGAGGAAGTGATAGTGAAAAGTATGTTAATTTTATTCAAAGTGATTTATAGCCATCTAATCGATTTCGATATATTTTTCCAGAAGTTGGCAGAAAAAAGAATAAGGAGGCCAAGGCGGTGGGTAAAAAGAAAAAAGTAGCATCCTCTGATGAGGATAGTGGGCGAGGAGGTAATAATTCAAACAGTACCAGTGCCGCAACTCTCAATAACAGCAGCAGTGCGAGCCAGAGTAGTAAAAAGAAAAAGTCCAAGGTAAATCAAGAAAAAGAAACACGCAAAGGGGGCGCACAAAAGGTAAATCATCTACATCAACATTTATTCATTATTTGTATTCGTCTTGTTACTTGTTGTTTGTTAATCTTTCCTATAAACTATTTAGTTTGTTTGCCTGGTAGTCTACAAAGTAGCATGAACACTGAAAAAACAGTTGGACCAATGTTCCACATATCCACTTATCGGTATTCCACGTAGTTATCTTCGTTAGATTTGCATCTTTCATTTTACATTTCACATCCTTGCATGATCCATTACCTATTCTAATGTTTTGACTATTTACTTATTCATTTCTGATTTTCTTTACCGCGCATTAAAAAGCTTTCTGAGGTTGAAGATTCTGAAAAAGACTCTTGCCACACGAACGCAACGCATCCAAGCGATGTCATGGATATGCCTGTGGACCCAAATGAACCAACGTATTGCCTTTGCCACCAAGTCTCCTATGGTGAGATGATCGGTTGCGACAATCCTGACGTGAGTTTAAGCCTAATCTTGTCAATCTTTATTGATTTTACTAACTGTTCTTTCTTCTTATACTAGTGCCCTATTGAGTGGTTCCACTTTGCCTGCGTTGGTCTTACAACGAAGCCAAAGGGAAAATGGTTTTGTCCGAAGTGCACGCAGGACCGTAAAAAGAAATAGTATAATTAGCATTTGCACAGGCTTCAACCACGCGGCAGCAGCAATTGCTGCTGCCACTGTAGATCCATGTAAATACCCTGGAACGCCACATAGTTGTTAGTTTAGTCATAAGTATTTTGTACTTTAAATAAATAATATAGAAACGTAAATTTATACAGTGGAATCAGGTATATACTAAAGTTAAAATAGTTTTAAATACCTTTTATTTTTTCAATTTTTATTTCTACTTTTATGTGCTTTAGTTATTTGAATCTGTTCAAAATAAATCAAATTGATCTTGAATAAGATATTATTACTGTACGCACAAAAGGGGGGACAAATTGTATAATAAAAGTTGATCAAATTGATATAACAAAGTCTTTATTATTTCAACTTGCTTTCAGTTATCCTATATCTTGGTGGGGTATGGATGCTTGTTACAAACATCGAGCATCCATAAATATAAAATAAGGTGTCTTGGAATCAATGGGGATATCATGATAGATTCCAGCTGGTTCCGATAAGAATATTGCCTGAAGTATAAATCAGTAAGTGACAAATCTCACCCAATTTAACTGGAAATAGGACTAGCCACCCGTTACAATGTTAATATCATCTATTTATATAAAATTATTGACATAATATTTGCTCATTCCAAATTAATGTATATTTATTTATAATTTTTAGTTAATTTCTGGAACTACTTAATTATCTATTAAACTTAATAGATAACTTAATATCAGTTTCGCAGTTGTCATTTCAATTTTTTTTGTTTTTTAAACTGCCATTGACAATACTTTTCTTGTGGGATTCAGTTTATCAACAGTTTTTAGACTAATTATGATTACAAAATTAAACATAACATTTTCTAATTAATTAAGATGTAAAACATATATAAAACATTCTTGTACCTATAAGTTCATAAGGATCGTTAATTGTTAAAACAGCAGCAGGATTTTTGGCTTTCACATTGCCCCCCGCGGAAGAGTAGTTTCTTTTTTGTTGGCTTTTACATAAAATGTGTTTTGTTTTTTGTACTTAATAAATATTGTTTTTTTTTTTTCTGTTTTGCATAGTTAGTTAGTGGATAGTTAGATCTTTAATGTAGATTGGAACAGACTATATCAGCCATGAAGTCGGTATCGTTAAATTGAAAACAAGAATTATAATAAATATTAAGTACAATGTTGAATGTTGCGTTGAACCACGGAATACAGGGGGCTAATAAGGACGTTGCAATTTTCATCGACGTCGTGATGTGCGTTCAGATTTTGCTATCCAGTTTGTGACCTACTTTTTGGTCATGATCTTAAGATACTCCAGGGCACTCTGAGCTGCATGTCGTTGTGCCTCAGATGCCGTTGACCCAGTGCCATGGCAGACACCAACTGGTAATGTGGATAGCTGAACCAGGCACTGGTACTGGCCGCTAAAGGTTCTCTCTTCAATGTCCACGTAGGTGACTTCGAACTGATTCTCGACAGCAATTTCTGAAAGCAGCTTGATATAATCTATTTTCGAGCTCTTGAGGCAAGTCTTCTGAAACCAAAAATGGAAAAACAAATCGCACATTAAGTTCCATTTATCAAATACATATTTTTCATATCTAGTTGGGTCTGTACTCCTACAAAGCGCGGCAAGAGCCTCATCTCAAGAAGTAACAACCTCATTTACCTGTAATTTTAGCAGCTTTTTGCCCGTCGCATTTTTCAAAGTCTTATGGAACTGCGATACTTTATTACTGTGCTGCGTTGTCAGTGTTGGGACAGTGATATCTTTCAAATCACCATAATAAGTATCGTGAATGCGGGGCTGTAAATAAGAGCGCAACCCAGTCAATGGTGAATTGAAAAATATCACAATTACTTTAAAGAGCTGGATAGACTATTAGCTTATACTTATGTACTTAAATCATTAAGTGACATTCTCCAATCTCATAAACCCAGCTATGTTCAATAAGTGTAAACACAGCTTTGGTAGAGGATCGTTTATAGTGAAAAATTTATCTAAATCAAAACACATTAAAAGTTAGTATTAAAAATAATTATGAAACACACCTAAAAAACAGATTACAAATTTAGCTCAAAATAACAGATAACTCTAAGGGCCATTAATTTATTTTTGAAATTAAAATCAAAATAACTTTTATAAAAGCGGTTAAAAAGTAATTTATGACAGACGGACATAGTTAAATCTACCATTGAAGTTGATCAAGCATGTATACGCAATATAGTCATAAGCTTGGATTTTAATCTATTTAATCTATTTCACAAGTACATAAGCATATTCCCCATCCGGAGAATCACCTATTATCTAGGTCAAACATACCCCAAGCACACAACTTTCACCCACATACAGCCTCTCACACATTACTCTCCGTGCGCAACAAGTAGTTAAGCGCATTTGCTACCCTTAGCCCACCATATGGTAAATGGTTTGAGTAGCTTCAGTGTTTATAAATTTTCGTTATAAAATATATAGAATTAGTATACTCTTATATATACTATATACATATAGATGTCCCTATGCTTTATAGGAGCCAAAGCCAACGTATGTATACGGACAAACGGATATGGTTAGATTGCATCGGCTTTTGATGCTGATTAAGAATATACTTTATAGGGTTGGCCTGTTACAAATATATTCACATTTTTATTATACCAGAGTATAGAACAACGAAAACTACAAACACTGAAGAAGGTCGTAGATGTTTACAGATTGGCAAGGCAATTGCACAGGGATAAATTTGTCAGCTTTTTGTATTAGCCCTGGGGGTGAGGGATGTACTTGAAACCCCGTTTTGAAGTTCATAAGAGTCTCAGATATTGCCGGCAGCTGCACGGCATATTTAAAGCGATCATTTACTCACATCGCCCTCCAGTTCGCTGCAAATACTTTCATTGATTTTGGCAGCATCGATGGGTTTCTCCTGTAAGTGTGTCCACATCTTATGGGCGGCCAATCGCTTGGCCATCTTCTTGCTCTTGCCTTTGCCCACCTCGTGATAGTTTAAAATAGTGCAAGCAATTGTAAAAAGACGCTCGTGCGGTAGGCCCACCTCCGTCTCCGTTTTGTATGACGGTGGCGGCCAGCGACGCTGCATGCACATTTCCTGTAGCCAGCCAATGGGATTGCCCACGATCTTGTCACCAGCGCTGCAAATGCACATGACACAACAAAAAAATCATTAATATCTGTTCTGGCTGAGAAAAGGGAAAAATACAATAATCTTCTTACTCGCCACTGCCAGAGACATTGGCATTGCCATCGCCACCACTGCCAGCCATGGAGCAGCCGACAGCCGTTGTAGCTGGTAAATTTCCCTGAGTTTCAAGCTGTGCAGTAATGAGCTTGTCAATAAGAGCGCGTGCGGCCGTATGCTTAGCCTCCTTTTTGGAACGTCCAGCGCCCATAGCGGAAAAGGAAGAGTCCTTGTCCTTAAATGAGACCCGAAACCGAAACGTGGGCTCGTGTATGGCACCCTCAATTTGAACCAGCTCATAACCCGGCGTAATGCCGCGTCGGCTGAGTAGCTCCTGCAAAATGCTTACGGGCGTCTTCATAGCTAGCCCATTGGCATCCGTGTCATTGACAAACTTAAGTGTCTCCTCAGGTGGCATCATTCCCAAAACGCCTGGCTCCGACAAAAGTTGCTGTTGTTGTTGCATTGCCTGCAGCTGTTTCTCCTTTTTCATTTTTGGGCGCTGCATCATTGTCGGCTTTGCCGAGTTGCTGCTGC
This sequence comes from Hirtodrosophila trivittata, assembly GCA_035045065.1. Taxonomy (NCBI): domain Eukaryota; kingdom Metazoa; phylum Arthropoda; class Insecta; order Diptera; family Drosophilidae; genus Hirtodrosophila; species Hirtodrosophila trivittata. The sequence goes on from JAWNNK010000866.1 coordinate 1,977,229, forward strand.
TGCTGCCACCACCAGCAGCGCCATTGGCCAAAGAGGCAGCTGCAAGAGCAGCAGGCGAATTGCCCAAGGTATCGTATTGACGACGCGGTGCAAAACCTGCCTGAATGGGTAGCTGCTGCTGCTGCTGCTGTAGATGGTGAAGATGATGCTGCTGTTGCTGTTGGTGCTGCAGTTGAAGATGATGCTGCTGCTGGAGCTGTTTGTAGTGATATTGTTCTTCGTGCAAGTGCAGCTGCTGATGCTGCTGAACATGGGCATGATAGTTGTTTGGTTCCATATTTAACGTAAAAAATTATAAGCTTTGTGTATCTATTGGGCAAAAAAAAATCAATGAGCGTTCACGTTGAGGCAGCCATTACATTTGTCAAATTAATTGCATTATGTCAGTACTTACGGTTGATTGGCGGTTTTGTACTGTTTTTTATTTAATAATAATTTATTAATGTTTTATTAATAATTCATTCTTAAATAAAAAATACAGCAAAATCCAGACGCACACACGATATTTGCGAATATATGTATTTGAGATGCTGCTGTGTTGCCGTATTGATTTAAACTGAGAGCTCACACAGTGGCAACGCTGATCGTGTATAATTTAGATTCGAATGACAAACGATAAGAAGAAGAAACTAACGAGGCGCGATTCAAGTTATTTTTAAATACAATATTTATTGCAATTTCCTATTGCTGCATAGGTGTTGTACATTATATATATATATTTTTAATTTAGATAATTAATGCACGGGAAAACATTCAATCAATCAAATCATATATGAATGCATGTGTTTGCATGTGTGTGTGTGTGTGCATGTATGTTTCTTTGTGTTTATGTGTGTGGAATTATTAGCTTTTGAAATGCGGTAATCTTTTGAAGCGTTCATCCCGAATCGGCTAAAAATTTTACGGTATTTCAATGCGTATTATCGAATACAACGTGTGCTTGGGGAAGCTATCGCAATTAATCATCGCTTAGGAAGTCATCATCCAGATTAACATCTGTCGTATCAATATTATCGTCCAACGTAATGCCATCAATCTCCAGATCCAAGTCATCATCATCATCATCTTCGTCATCACTGACAGGAGCTGCGGCAGAAGCGCTCGCGACCTTTGTACTGCTGATCTGTGTGACTAACGAGGGCACAAACGGTGGCTTCTCCTTTTCCTCTTGCTGACCTCCACCGCTTTGTTGCTCGGCAGCATTTAACTCTTCTAGGGGGTTGCGCGCACTATTCAATGGAAGCTGTCCGGCTATGCGTGCAGGGAGTTTGCGCGCTCGCTCCTCTTGCAAGTGTTGTTCCACGCGCAGCGCATCACCCAGACCCGGAAAGAGATTTGTATACTGCGTGGGATCGGCCAATGACTGGCCAGCCTTTTCATTGACCTTGCTAAGCTCCTCGCGCCACAGTTCTACTACACGCGACATTTGGCTGGGCAAGTAAGTGCGCGCAAAGAACGCCGCTTCGGGTAGACGATTTGACTCAATGAGAATCTCCAGGCAACGGTCCACATCAGATTGCAGAAAAGCAGAAAGGAATGCAATATTATGGCGTCCTTGAGCGGAACTTGCGGCGGCCACCTCCTCCAACATTTGTGCATCCCCCGAGGCTGTCGAAAGCAGCAACAAGCCACTAAAGTCATTTGCCTTCTGCATGCACTCTTTGACCAATGCCATGTTGTTCTTTCGCGCTGCCACATCAGCAAGCTGCGACCATTTCTGCGAGTTCTCGGCCCCACGCGCCAGATTTGATGCAACTTCCAGGTCTCCAATTTGCAGCGCCAGATCGAATTTGTGATCCGCATCAGTAGATACCTGTAGCGCTTGCGCTTTGAAGCCCTGCTTCTCCAAAAAGTGTGCTACTCGTGTGCGATGCTCTTTTGGAATTGTAGGCAGCACTAGGTCAGCCCGCTCAAAGTCGCGACGCATAACAGCTGTCTGGTATTCTAACACGGACAGATGTAGACAGAAGCTAATCACGTGTAGCTCCTTATCGCCCAGATACAAGCGATTGTCCTTTGGAACATAGCCCAGCAAGTACATGGTGCGATCCAGATGTGAAATTGTCACAATCTCTCCACCCACATAGTAGTTGATGCGATTCACCGAATTGGTATAAATAAAGCAATCGCCCACCCAGAGTCCAGTCTTTACTGACTCCGACACCTCACCTATAAATAAAATAGAGTACCAAATATCGGTTAAAAACAAGTATAGGACGTAATAATGAATAGTATCAAAATGATTAGCAGCTATCGACAACATAAACCAAGATCTTTAAGATCTTAAGACTTATTTTGAGATCTGGCTAATTTTTGGGATTATTGTTTACGTATACAGTAAACATAGACATGGATATCAGACATCCGAATAAGACTTACCAAGCACATTAAAAGCGCTTTCGACGCCATCGTCCTCCAGTCCCTCCTTATTTTCTAGTGCAGTGGCAACTTGTGCAGTGTCCACCCCCAGAATGAAGTAGGAGTCATCGGTGGCAAGGCAAACAAGGCTGCCGCTCTCATTCCAGAATACGTTGCGTGGCTGGACCTCGATACGGCGAACCAGCTGCATTGTTTCCCAATCATAGAAGGCCAAGCCCGACGATGTCTTTACGCCAAAGTAGTAGCCGCCATAAATACTCTCAGCTCCATACTCGGGGGTGAAGCTCTTCCGTTCCTTAAAGTTACGGAACAGGCGAACAGTGCCGTTATTCTCACGAATAGCATACTCATTGCTCTCCAACGCCCAAACGAATTCTTGAGCCGAACCAAACGCCTTGTTCCTCAAGGCCATTGATGTATATATTATGTACTCCCCATCGCCACAGACCACCACAAAACGTCCATTGGGGTTGTGAGCAATGGTCTGCGGATAGATCTCACAAGCGCCCATATCCTTAACAGCAACAGGCAGACGCTCGCCGTCCTTAATCTCGGTCCCATCAGCAATAGTTTTCAAATTAACCTGTATAAACGGTAAATGGTTAACATAAGAATAAAATAATTATCAACGCTTAGTTGGCACTTAAATTATCGAGTAGAATGGAACAAGTGAAAGCTATTAAAGGCATCGTTTAAGATAAAATAAGGTAGAATTATGATAAAGAGTAGAACAAGTTAACTACAGTTAACTTAATATTTAAGTACCAACTTAAGCAATTGCCATTGGGTGACATAAAGTGATGTGTGGTTTACCTGTTGCATTTCGGAATGTTTGGCCCATATAATTTTACCGCCTACGACATCCATGGACATGGCTGGCTCTTCGCGTCCCACTTTAATAATAATGGATCCCTCATCATACCCCAGGGCCACATTGTTGGTGCCACGCATGCTGGAAATAGTCCAGACCCGCTCAAAGCCATAGTTTAGGCAGGTCTCTAGGCGGTAGGTGCCCGAATGCCAAATGCGCACAGTGCCATCCTCGGAGCCTGTTAGCACAATGGGTAATTCGGGATGGAAGCAAACGGCCGAAATGTTCTGTGCATGTCCCTCCAGAGATTGCACACAAGTTTTATTCTGATAATCCCAGATTTTAACTAGGCGATCATCGGCACCAGAAATTAAATATGGCTTGTCTCCGCCATGATAGTAGTCCACACAATTGACACCCTTCTCGTGACCCTCGAGGGTAAAGTTAGCAAAATTCGAGCCTAACTGCCAGACCTTAACAGTGCGATCCAACGATGCAGAAGCAAACGTGTTATTATCCTTAGGATTGAATACAATCTGCATGACATAATGGGTGTGGCCCTCAAAGACACGCTGACATGCCCACAACTTCTCCCAGTTCCACAATTTGATAAGCATATCATCTACAAAAAAAGATAATGAAGTTAACATAAACATTGGGAACTTACATATGTAAAAAGAAGTACATGTTGATATAAGAGTTCTTCTACACGATGCATGATTTATCTTAGGTATATTAATTAATTTTAAAGCCAATGCTTAAAAGTCCTTGAAAAATAGACAAAATTTAAAAAATTGGGGCAACGCCACGAAATTAAATTGATCGTTTAAATGCAAGTGAAGTAGCAGTCTTAAAAGGCAGCTAGAAAAGTTAAATAAAATAACTCAATTGAAATGGAAAGTGCAGACTAATTGTTTACACTTATTGGGTGTTCAACTTTGAGATGAATGGATATTTTGTAGCTTTATATGAACCGTGTTTGTTTATGGTTTTGTACAAAACTAGTTTCATGTTAAAATCATATCGTGGCTCAAAATGCATAATCAAATGGACTCTACGATTGTGAAACATACCGCTGCTGGTCAGCACTAGGGGCTGTGTGGGATGAACGGCAATACAGCGTAAGTAATCTGAGTGGGCCTCGTAGGAATGAACCTTCTCCAGTGTGTTGTAATTGAAAATGCGTATTTGCATATCATCGGATCCGGTTATAATCCAATTCTTGCGCGCCACAAAACGCGCAGAGCGTACAGGGACATCGCATACTTCGAAATCTTTGACCAATTGCTGGTTCTCATAGTTCATGATGTGTACGTGGCCATTGTATAGGGCACACAACATCCACGGTTCAGCCGGATGCAGATCAACGCACTTGACACGGTCGGAGCGCGATGTCAGACGACGCTTGATGTCCAATTTAAGGGGCATCTTTATGCTAACAGCGCTTAGCGTTTAACAATATCCTACTATATCTAATCAAAATAAAATCAACTGCGGCGAGATGTAAAAACTTGCTGCCGTGCTGCTTCTTCTGCCTCTTATTAATGTGTCAGAGTTGCGGACCAGTGTTGGTAATTGCCACGTATATTTCACAGCGATGTATTTTACATATATTTGGATCACGGGTGCCACTTGCAATATGACGAAATCAAATATTCTCGTACTTGTCTGACTAGTTTTTTTTATTTTATTTTTATTATTATAAGATAACTATGCAATGCAATATTGGCATGTGGCAAATAATGATAGCTCTTGGATTTGACAATCACAATATCCACAGTCGAACCGAGGACTGCTGACGCGTTGCCCAAATTGTTCTACTGGCCCACTAAGAAAGTAACTCATCCGAGTTAATAGTTATATTGAACAAAAAATAAAGTTACAATTATAATATGTGCTATACTTAGCAAAAAATTATTGGTTTAAATTTGGAAATATAGAGTACGCTGAACTAATAACATTGAGTTGATTATAACTTTAAATAATTTTAAATATAGGATATACACTCCTGCCTAACTTAAAAGAGTTTCACATACAAATGGAACATCGCGAAATATCCGGCGGTTACAGTGTAAACTAAGTCGGCATTTGAATCAACAGTTTTAGGGACAGGTGGCAACTCTATTTAAAAACGCTGACGTCGCATCGGCATTTTGGGCTGCATTTGTTGATTTTATAAATCGAAATAAAAATGCATTTATTACATTAATTAAAAAAGTTAGATGAGCTTGTTAATTAGCTAGGTATTCTTGTTAAGATAAAAGTGATAAAGATAAAATGTTGTGCTCTCGGCAGATTGTGCTGCAGCTTTTGCTGCATCTACTGGCACTTGTTGCCGGTAAATCAAAAACGTCCGTAGTGCAGGAAGACATAACAGATTACAAGGATTTTAAAAAACTGCTTCGGACAAAAAACAATGTTCTCGCCCTCTATGTATCTAGTGCCAAAGATTCCTCCGCCGAGCTGACGGTGTTCCGTGAGGCAGCAGAAGCGGTACGTGGCACCGGTACTATGTTGTACGTGGACTGTGGCAACCAGGAGCGCAAGAAGCTCTGCAAGAAGCTTAAAGTGACGCCTGATCCGTATTTGCTCCGACATTACAAAGATGGGGACTTCCACAAAGACTACGATCGTCAGCTGACCGTTGGCTCCATGGTTACATTTATGCGTGACCCTTCAGGTGATTTGCCTTGGGAAGAGGATCCAACTGGTATGGATGTGTTACACTTTAACGATGCTGCCACATTCACTAAGCATATGCGTAAGGACATACGGCCCATGCTAGTCATGTTCCATGTGCCCTGGTGCGGATTTTGCAAACGCATGAAACCAGACTACAGCAAAGCAGCTACAGAACTCAAAGAGCAAGGCTATCTGCTGGCTGCCATGAATGTGGAACGCCAGGAAAACGCAGCCGTGCGCAAGCTGTTCAATCTAACTGGTAAAAGCTTTAATTATAGGTTATCTCTTGAATATTGTGGTGCTTTGATTATCCAAAAAAACATTTATGTGAGGTAGGTCGTTTGTATAATGACTATATTCTCTTTAAAAATAGACAAATTAAGTTAGTCAAGCACATGTTATTCAAGAGTAGACCATCCATTGTTAAGAACTAAGAGCTAATTAAATTTAATCTTTGTCAGGTTTTCCCACATTAATTTACTTTGAGAATGGTAAAATGCGTTTCACCTATGAGGGCGAAAATACAAAGGATGCGATTGTATCCTTTATGCTTAATCCCAATACCAAGCCAACACCCAAGCCGAAGGAACCTGATTGGTCGGCTGACACAAGCTCAGAAATTGTTCATTTGACTACGCAGGGCTTTGAGCCGGCGTTAAAGGATGAAAAATCTGTGCTGGTAATGTTCTATGCGCCTTGGTGTGGTCATTGCAAGCGTATGAAACCGGAATACGAAAAGGCAGCACTTGCGATGAAGCAGAGCAATGTGCCTGGAGTACTCGCTGCATTGGACGCCACCAAGGAACCGAAAATAGGAGAGAAGTACAAAGTCAAGGGCTATCCAACAGTTAAGTTTTTTGCCTACGGTGTCTACAAATTCGATGTAAATATGCGTGAGGCATCCAAAATTGTTGAGTTCATGCGCGATCCCAAGGAGCCACCACCACCACCGCCACCAGAGAAGAGCTGGGAGGAAGAGGAAGATAGCACTCAGGTGCTCTTCCCTAACGAAGATACCTTCACCCAGACTCTAAAACGCAAAAAGCATGCCCTGGTCATGTTCTATGCCCCATGTAAGCTTGCCACTTTCATAAAATTAAATGGTTTATAGTAATATCCTTTCTCTATCAGGGTGTGGACACTGTAAGAGTACAAAGCCGGAATTCACAGCCGCTGCGAATGCAGTGCAAGATGATCCACGTATTGCTTTTGTTGCTGTTGATTGCACCAAATATGCAGCGCTATGTGCCAAATACAATGTACGTGGCTATCCCACCTTAATGTACTTCTCCTACCTCAAGATTAAACTGGATTACAATGGCGGACGTTCCAGTAAAGATTTTATAGCCTACATGAACAATCCTCCCAGTGCAAAGGACCACAGCGAGCTGTGATTACCCAGATCAATAACTCATTAGAATCTCCTATTATCTGTATTAACCTTATATATATTTACGCTTATCTCATAAACCTTTGCAAGGTATTTTATTACTTTGTCAGCTTACTAACTGATCGAAAATTAATTTACCTTTACATCTCTGGAGCTATAGGTAGCCGAATGAAAGTTCTAAATAAACTACTATATAAAAATCTACTTTATAGAGCGAAATTCGATTATTTAAAAAAAAACATTACGTGAATGGTGTTGACTAGAAGTATAGATCTCACTCCTTCCTTATCATTAGTTTGCAACTAAACAATGTTTACTTGTTTTTCGTTCCTTTTTCATTAGGATCTCAGGTTTACGAAAATATTTCCTTATGCCTGAGCTACTCTCAAAATAGTTTTATTAACTTTATACGAAAACAGTGTATGCAATATACTCGTATATTTAAAAAATATTTACGTATGAATAATTCAATAATTTATATTAATTTGCTTTAAAAACAAACATCTAAACTTAAACGATAATTAGAATATTTAGTGTATGTTCTCGTATGTGTATATACTCAGTTTTCGAATCGACTTTCTTAATGTGGCACACAAAACTTTTCATTTTAAATGCATACAAGTTTTATTGCACAATTGAAGAAAAAAAAAGTAATGTGCTATAAACTTTATGATCCCTAAATATATATGCCTTTAGATATATACATATGAATACATATATATATAAAAAACATATATAAGTAGGTTTGTATACTTAAAAATGAATTACAACATAAGATGAAAAGGGATTGCATTATTTCTTTGTATCTTCTTGCTGTAGTCTGCGTTGAAATATTGTTTGGACTATATGTGAGAAGTTGCTGCAGTTTTCAGTTCTCAGCGTTCAGGATCACTGTCGTTGTTAAGTTTGCGTCTGTGTCGACTGAGGCTACCCAACCAGCTGCCGCGTTGATTATTGGCTGTGTACTCATCATTGATTATTGTAAAACTATTGAACATGTCCTTCATCTTGATGGCGCGAGAGCAGGCATAGTTTTTGGTAGCCACGTACATTTTGGTAAGGAACTCTGGCATTTGCTTCTGTGTTACCCAGGACTTGATATTTTGTGGTATAGGTATACCTGGATCATCGTAATATGTGAGCACAAAGTGCAGACCTGGCTCATGGAATCCACGGAATGGCTTGATTACCATCAAACTCCAGTAATCGGTCACGCGCACTTTCCCAGAAATTACGGGATATGAATTATGCTTAGCCGCTCGACTACAAATAAATACAATTTTTTTGGTTTCGTCCTTGTGGTAACGCCGGCAATAGACATAATCCCGATTGGCAAACAGACGCGGCCATTGCATTTCCCAATAAATTAGATGCGAGTTGCTGTTTGGTACTGGGTCTTCGCTAATCAGCTCCAACCTGAGCGCCGTATCGTCCCATTGCCTGCGATAGTCCAGATCTGTTTGCACATGTAGAAAATCTTCGGCGGTTATGTCATCGAAACGTGCATACACCTTGTAAGAGTAGAGTGAGGATCGCTCCTCCCGTCGCCAAATGCTGAACTCATTCTTGCTAAAGTACGGCTCCCAATTGCGATCCTCTTGCGCTTGTATGCGCACCTGACCCACTGGTGCGCTTCGTGCATCAAGTTCCAAAGACTTATGGCAGTTGCTTATGCTAGCCTCCTCTTTTACAGCCTTTTGATCGCTGCTGGGGGTTGGTACGACAACACCACCTTTCTTACACCGCTGATTGCCCAGCAAACAGTAGCAATATTTCATCTTTTTGGACTGGCAGCGCTCGCAGAGTTGATTCATTGGGAGGGTGTTAATAAAATCGATATCCCGTTGGCACAAATCGAAATTCGACAGCGCCAGACGCTCCTTGCTCCAGTCAAAGCCGTCACCCAGTCGCTTCACATTTAACCCCATAAGGCCCACAGCGCTCAACATTATTCCACGAAGAGGCGGCTGTAGTTCGCTTCTATAATATGCGCGCCAAAGCTGCTTAAGTCCTTGGGTTCCGTAGACCGACTGGTAGAAGCTGAGCAGCTGCTGAAGACGGCGTGAGCGCTGAGCCAATATCGATTCGCATTGATAGCTCCAGGCGCGCAGTGTTTCCCTTGATTGATTTTTGATGGCCAGCACTAAACGATTTAGCAGCATGGCGACCGGCTAAATTGATTGCTGGCTTCTGGGCAGGTGGGGGGTTGCAGCGCTGCTTGCATAACAATTGTACAGCGGCAGCGGCTGTACTGTTATTAAATTTTACCTGTTCCTCCGCTTCAAACTTAGACGCTTGCCACCTGTCACATTTGGTGCCTATGCCTTTCAACTTGTATAATTTTGTTTTGTTTCTATTTTTGATTGTTGACAATTTGTACCTATATATTATAACCTCACGTGTTGTTGCTTTGTTATCAAAGCGCCCACATTTTTGTTCAAAACGTGCAATCTGCAATTTCTAATGTTGTTGTTGTTGTTGTTACTGTTCATTTGTGTGTTTGAAAACTTTCAAATACTATAGCACTGGTCGTAAGCTCCGTACATAGCTTATTAGTACTGTTATTAAAATAAAGCACAGACAAAAATATCAATTTAGGAGAAATCAATAGTTCAGTTTTCAAGAAACAGTGTGACATTCCATTTACCTAATAAAAATGTTCTTTACGGTCTGTGACAGTGACAGTACAGTTTAATTTTTTTCCAACAATTTCTTATCATTAAAGTAGGCATTATAGCGTAATAATGGATATTTACGAATATAAAATATTAAATATAAAAAATAGCTAAAAAAAAAAAATGATATTAAGTTTTATTGTGTTTTTTCCCTTTAATATGATTAACTATGTAGATAAATAAATATATATAGTTAAATAGTTACCTTGGTTGTTGAAAGTCTATCTATTAGGGAATCGATTAACAATACCTATTATTATTAATATAAATTCCAATATGAAGACAACTTTTAATCTAAATGCTTTGTTTTAGTTGACATCAAGTGTAATTTGTATTGCCAATATTTAAATACGAAACGAGGATAAAATATTGCATAGTTCTCAACAAAATTAATTATTAAATGAATGCCACCAATTTGCGTGAACAGCGTACTATCTTCAACGATATTTTCGTGCGTTGTACAACACTACTCATGCAAAACTCGTGCTGCAGCACATTTGTTTCTATTGTTGTTATTGTTATTGGTTAAATTCTGCAATTTGTTTTCCTTATTTCATGTGTGAAATATAATACAGAAAACAAGGCATGTCTGCGCGACGGCATCGTATAAAGGCAGCTGCCAATCTTACCCAAGTCAAGCGCAAACCACGCAGGGAAGATGCGGAACTACAGCCAAAAGCTGAACCCGAGCCACTCCCTGTCTCAAAGCAAGAGCATCCAGACGATGATACGGATATTGCATTTAAAATGCCCGCTACAAGTAGCGGAGTCCAGAGTGATGATGGTTTTCATTCATATTTCGAAGATAATGTCATTCAAATGGATTTGCAGAAAACAGCAAATGGATTTCCCATGTCACCAGGTAAGGCACAGGCACGTCAACGAGTGCGTCCCACTCCTGTTTTTGGGCAGCGGCGCAACAGCTTTGTGGGATCACCGTTGGCAGCGGATTATGATGGTGACTATCAATCGCCGGGTACCCCTACAAGACGGGAGCGGTACCTGAGTGGATCCTCAATGTCTGGCGGTATGGGAACAACAGTTCAGGCACAGGCATCGCCTAAGTATATGATGGGCGGCGTTATGAGTCCTGGTATGGGTCGAATACGTACCGAGTCCAGTTGCTCAGCTTATTCGGAAAGCAGCGGTAGCAAACTGCGGAAATGTGATGGAGATAAGACGCAAACCCAGGTGCAGCAACGTATTAATGCTAAGCGGGACTTTGAAACCCGCTTTAATAAGGGCGTGCCCGATAAGTCAACATTCAAAATGTTTGACATGATCTTCTACAATCCTGATGGCAATCCCATGGAGCAGAAACCCTCGGTAAACACTATCATGGCAGAAGGTAATGGTGAGGAATCTAAGCCCACGCCCGTTGAATTGCTAGAGGCTAAAGTGGAGCCAGCGGCTGCTGCCATGCCCGTGCCACAGCTAAAACTGGATGCGAACGGGGAGATGATAATAGATGAAAAAACGCTGGAAATTGAAACCACTGCAGAAGTTGAGGCTCGCAAGGTTTTGGCCAGTTCTTCGCTGATTCTCATGGATGAAACAACTGGCGACAATGGTTTCTACAAGCGGCACAAACGCACACCCACATGGTCGGCGGATGATACTGTCCGTTTTTATCGCAGCCTTCAAATAATTGGTACCGATTTCTCCCTCATGTGCCAAATGTTTCCCAAACGCACGCGGCGCGACCTTAAACTTAAGTTTAAGCGCGAGGAACGGACCAATTCGCAGTTAATCAATAAAGCCCTGCTCTACCCCAAGGCATTTAACATACAGGAGCTCAAAGACCAGCTGGACCAAGAGGATCGCGAACGTGCTGAGGAGGATCGCAAATGGCGGGCAATCGTTGCAACTCAGGCTGAAACTACAAAAAAGGTTTGCAAGTTGTTCAATTAAGCCTGTTCCGAGAAAGAAGACAATTTCTGCCTCTAAAAGCATATATGATAGTGAATACTTCTTAGATATAATTTTCACTGACATTATTTTATTTCAGCGCTCCAAGCCACAGTACAGCAAAGCATCAAGAACTCTTACTGATGGCGACCTGGTGTATGAGAACGAGCACGTTACCAAGGAGAAGCTGGGCAAAAATGCGCTAGCTAAGCGCCGTTCAGCCCAGTGTGACCAGAATGGACCAGCTTCTCCCAAACGTAGACGTCGAGCCCAAAAGAAGCAACAAGTACATGCAGATGATAAGCAGCTGGATCAGCAATTGCAGCAAGCTTTACCTCCTTTTAATGCTATCAAAAGGGAGGAGGCGGTGGAAACAGTGGAAACGGGCGAACCGGAACAAATTGGCTGTCAACCCATAGTGGAGACCAAGAGTGAAGAAATACAGCAAGAGTTAAATATACTGCTGGATGAGGATCAGACTGATGTGAATGTTATCGATGCGGATGGCGGTACTCCTAACTGTGTTAGCAATGCACAAAACAAAACGCCTACATCGCAGGCGGAAACAACGTTTACAGTTGAATTTATTGCGGGAACATCTCCGATAGCAGCTCCCAATTTACCGGAGTCATTAAGCGAGCACGACATCGAACGAATACTTAACGAGCTGGCGGAGGGTTCCATGGTACTAGTGTCTGCGCTAGATGCCGAGCGTGTTGTTAATGAAATTTATATTTACGATAAACAGACAGGCGAGTTGTGCGAACAGCCGCTGAAGATTCCTGAGCATATTGTTCAGTCTATATTGGATGTTATGAGTTAGGTTGGGTATGATTGATTACCTAATATCGTTAGGCATTTTAAATGTTTTAGTTTTGTTGATATTTAATAATATAAAACGAACAAATTTAAATTTGATAAATATGATGTCTGGCAACTCTCTGTGTGTCTAGTGTTGAAAAACAGCTCAATAAACTTTTGACAGTTCGAGCTGGCTGTTGTTATTTGTCAGCAGCAAATTATAGAATTTAGATAATTTCTGCAAGGAAACATGGCCCAAGTTCCCTTGGCAATTGTCTCGCACAAGCGCCAAGTGTGCAGTTTATACAAGCGTGCTTTACGCAATCTAGAAGCTTGGTATGATCGCCGGTAAGTGCAAATACTGCAATCCCACCGACACCCCGATTATATAATGAAATGTTGTGAATTATTATTTGAATCCTTGGATACAGCGAAGTGTACCGTTATCGTGCGGTGCTGATGCGTGCACGCTTTGATGAAAACAAAAGTAAGGACCTGGCAGAAGGCATTCGTCTGCTAGCCTGCGGACAACACGAGCTTTTTGAGACAAAGCATTTTCAGCCCAGAACCTGTATGATAACCATAAATTTAATAACAAACTTGAAATTTCAAAGATTTGTTTTTAGTTGCGAATAGTGCTGGCGGCTGTGCTTTTGAACGTGAAGTGATTCCACCCGATTGGGTACTGGACTACTGGCATCCACTGGAAAAGGCGCAATACCCAGAGTACTTTGCCAAACGCGAGCAACGCAAGAAGGAGTATGTGACATGGTGGGAGAAGCAGTACGGAAAGCCAGATCCCAAGGACTTGGGACATCATTAAACTAGCTCCTAAAATAATGTAGTCAAATCCAATTATTGTTTTTGAAGTAAAAACTGTTGGACAACCTCATCGCATATTGATTTTTAAGCGGAATTTTTCTCTGTATTTGACAACTTACATTTTGTTTATTTTCATATAGTATTTTTCAAACAATCAATTTACGGAAGTTATTTGTTGCAAAGTAATTTAAATAATATTCAAGGTAAGAGGGCTGCATCCGATTCTCGTCGCATTCACGGAACGTACTCTGGGTGATGAGCAAGGTTGGAGATACATCGTTGTGCTGTCATTATTAAATGCAATCGCAATACTCACTGGTTACTAGGTCAGATAGGCTATCTAGTGAAAATACATATAATACATACAGGTGCAAAGGTATTAAATAATTGCGAACTATACATAGTAACAACAGTAGGTTTCTAGCGTATTTATTTAAAGAGAAATGGGTACAACATCTTAATAACGTTTGTGGCTGCCCCCTACAGAGTTTGTTTTGATGTGTTTAATGTGCTATGAATGTACATATGTTATTTAGTGTGCTTTAGTTAAGCTCATTGGCATCTAACCGAGGGCGCTTTTTGAGAGAGTTTCCATTGGGAATACTAATAGCAGTGTTGCTGCCCACATCATTGCTATGCTCACGCTTTCGCTGCAGCGTCTTTTTATCCCATTGCTGCGTAAGGTATCTAAGCAGGACACATCTTTTATCCATCACTATCAGCTGTGCCTGGTCAGGCACATCCTCTGTGGGCAAGTAGATAGAGGCGCGCTTTTGCGACGTCCGAATTCCATGATCACTGCTCAGATGTGTGAAATTTTTGGAATCGTGTATGGGAAGACCTTTAATGAAATCACTGACAGACATGTTTGTGTTTATTGTACTTCTAAATTCACTGTGTCTTCTGTTCTGTCATCAATATTTTCAATTCAATAACAATAATGCTTGCTACTTGGATGTTGTGTTTCAGTTATTTGTTTGGCAATTAGTTCACTTTAAATGCTTAATTTGCGACTTAACTGTGGGTGTGCTCTTAATAAAGTGTCAATTCGTAAAACCCTTGCGTCTTTGTTGTTGTGATACGTAATACATATGGTCACACTGTGTGTACTCCAAAAAATACTGTCTTTCGATTAGTATTATATACAGCAAAAATGAATATAGCAGATGTTTCATCATTGTAGGAAACATTAATTATTATTTTTCGTCTTAAGAACGTATTAAAGCCTACTTTGGTTTAACTAAAGAATGCTAAAATAAAATTTGATATTTTAAAAAATGAAATACTTTATTAATTATTTTGTGTAAATGGTTGAGAATGTAGTTTAACTACGATTATGACGATTGCCATCACCACGACGCACTACATCCTTGTATTCGTCCATACGTCGCATTCGGGCCAAATACTCAGGATCATCTTCCTCTACTTGCTGTTCCACAGCTGCATTTTCATCGTCTTCCTTCTCGTTTGGATCAACTGCCGCAGCAATTGCCTTCTCTTGATTTATTCTGGCCATCTTCTGCTCGTCAGGAAATATACCTTCATCAACGCGTTGCTGGTAGAAGTCGTCAACAGTCATGATAGGCAAACTAGGATACCCCAAACCAAAAACTGCTTTCTGTGTGGCATTTCGTGTTATGATAAACGGTTGCAACGCCTTAGGCTTGGGCTCTGAGTGATGATGAGGTCCATGACTGTGACCATGTCCATGACCAGAGACTTTCGGCTGCTGCTGTGCAGCCGAATTCGCCAACGGCTCTTGTTCTCCAGCACTCAAGCGTGTAATACGCATTTTAACCATCTGTATCATCATTCGTAGACTTTCCAACTCCTGTGATGACTCTATGATGCTCTTCTGCAAGTATTTCAAAAAGAATTCTCGTCGAACTTCATCGTCGGCGGTTTTGTTCTTAACGGCATTGCGCATCTTGCTCATGTACTCATCAATTTCCTTCATCTTACGGTACTGTGCAATCTTATCATTCCGATTGTGTGCGGCTTCGAGTAATAGGCGTTGCTCGCTTTTTTCCTGCTCTGCATCCGATTTGTTGTCCTGTTGCGTCTTGTTCTTGGGAGGTTTACAGAGTTCGTATTCACTACAGCGTTGAAGGTGATCCTTAAAATAGATTTCAGCCAACTCTGGCACTTCAGTGCTGTTTGGATTGTTTATCTTTGTGGTGAGTTTGCCAAGAAAGTAGGGCAGGAGCATAAAGGGTAACGATTCCGTGGTCACTTCGTCGATCAATTCATTGGGGCTAAACATGTTCACTTCATTAACAATGACTGTGGCCTGCTCAAAGTGACCTATGGCATCTTTTACTTTGTTCTAAATGTAAAGATATTATTATAATTATAGTAAACTGTTTGTCTAGCCTTACCTGAAATTCGCGACCATTGAAAGGCAGGTCGGTAACTTCCAACTCGTCAAAGAGATTCCAACCGTTTAAAAATATTTCAGAGAGTGTTTTCTCCTCGCTATTGGATGCGACATCGGCATTGGCTTCAGCCATATTAAAATATTATTATAAATATGTTTTACAATGTTTTATTACTATATGCAAGCCGCTTCCTCCAGCTGATGGTAAACTTTACTGGAATTTCGATGAAATTAAAAAGAAGTGTTGCACAACGCCAAGCTTAGTATGCACCTAACAATCAAAATAAAGTAGTTCGCTTATGTATCACGCATGATAATAACGTAATTTAATTCAAAACAAATTTGTGTTGTTCAGATGTTAAATAAAATTTTAATTATGAAATAATTTATGTCACTGCCTTTAGCGCGCGAAACGATGTGTGAAATAATCGCTTGAAATACTAAATGTAATTAGTGCTCATAGTTGCTAAACCTTTTTTTTGTGAATTTAAAAAAACCAATCCACCTTGGAGATGAAAAATTTAAGTTGGGAGCTTGAAACCGAACTTGCGATATATGTTAAAACAGATTTAATTTTCAATTTTTCCTTTACTTATATACATATATATGTTTATATAAAAGTCATTGAACATTGTAAATTTGTGGGAAGCGATGTTATTGTTCTTGTTCCTGAGCTGAATGAGGAAGCTAACAGATATATTTTAGCCCTTAAGAGACGCTTCCAGTTCTTTGTTGGCCAAAAGTTCCTTGACGATGTCCAACCCACCGATTAGTTCGCCCTTTACATATACCTGTGGGTATGTGGGCCAGTCTGAGTAGGTCTTTAATCCTTGGCGTACTTCTTCATCAGAAAGAATGTCAAAAGTTTCGTAGGGCAAACTATGGTTAATGTATAAAGTTAGTTCGGTTTATATCGAAAATACAACTCCAATTACTTTGTCTCATTAACAATTCCAATTAGCTGTTTCGAGAATCCACATCGTGGTCCATTACGGTCGCCCTTCATGAATATCATAAGCGGCGCCTTGTTGATAAGTGCCTTCAACCGATCTTCTAGAGTTTGTCCCGTTGCCGCAGCACTACTTGCACTTTCAGCTAACTTTTTGCACTTGCTGCTAATGGCGGCAATGTCCACACCATCCACGCGATCTACAGCAGAGCCCTTGGAAAAGAATATAACAGTGGGCACAGCTTCAATCTGTAGAGATAATTGGTGAGCTACGTCTGATTTAAATATGAACACAAGCTCACCTGGTGTTTCATTGAAATTTCAGGAAATTTTTCGGCATTGAGCGAAATGAACTGCAATTTATCACCCAGAATGGAGGCCAGATCATTGAAGACATCGGTAACCTGAGCACATTGCTCAGCCCAGTCAGCGGCGAACAGAGCAACAGTTGTTTTATCGGCACCTATATATTTTTGGTATTCTTCGGAATTTTCTACAGTTAAGACAGGCATTTTGTAGATGAAATATATTTAATATTAAACGTATTAATGACGACTAAAATAAAAAGGCTATTCAGAATGTCAGCTGGAAAAAAGTGCTGCCCAGCGGCGTCAATTTTTCAGTGTTTTAAGCCGGCCGACAATATTTTACCAAAGATTAAGTAAATACAAAAATGTAACAATTTAATAATCCCATCATTTAATGGTAGTTACGCACAGTATTATATCTTTTAAAAATTATTAAAAAGTTTATTTTCCGATTAAGCAAAATTAAAAAATTCGGTATCTTGCATATACGACAATAATATTGCAAATTTATAGCCATACCTTTTGCACAATATACTAAACAGACGTAGTGTGTAGGTTGCTAATTTGTAGTTAAATATCTTTAATGGGAAAAGTAGGAACAGCTAATGACGAATCAATTATATCAATCAATAATATCCAACTCTTTAACTTGGATAAATTGTACTAGAGATGACGTCATAAGCTAGTATCGATTTTACAATATTGCGGCGTTACCTTCTTATATTAACAACTAGTGCTGTGTAATGTTCCGAATAGTACCTTCAATCATTAATCGATTTTACGAGGCCGAACAACACGTGCGCCTCCTCTCCTACAACAGCCGCGTTAAATACACACACCAAAGGAATTTTGCGAAAAGTTCCGGCTGCTTTATTAAAAATTAATGATGGTTACAAGAAAACGACCAATTAAACGGACCGCCCAGGTGGCTGCCATAGACAAAAACAACGATACTGACAACGAAAATAACAGCGACGATGGGGCGTCACAGCCTAAAGTACCCAAAGAGTTGCTGGTAATTGCTCAAGAGGTGAAAATAGTGCGTGCATTGGCTTGCAATGACTTAACAAAGCGCAACCGTCAAATACGTAAGCTAAAGAAATGGTTCCAGCTGCGCGCAGTCAGCTCCTTTC
Source organism: Hirtodrosophila trivittata (assembly GCA_035045065.1). NCBI lineage: Eukaryota > Metazoa > Arthropoda > Insecta > Diptera > Drosophilidae > Hirtodrosophila > Hirtodrosophila trivittata. Next base: position 1,995,464 of record JAWNNK010000866.1, read on the forward strand.
CGTTTACTGAGGACGATTTTATGAGGATATGGAAAGGTCTGTACTACAACGTTTGGATGTCGGACAAGCCGTTGGTACAGGAGGAACTGGCCGAGCAGCTGGCCCAAATGGTAGACAGCTTTGGTGGTAATACTGCCTGCAGTCTAGCCTATTTTAGTGCATTTATGCGAACAATGTGCCAGGAATGGTTTGGCATCGATCAGTGGCGCATGGATAAATTTCTAATGCTTGTACGTCGCATGCTCCGCTATATGTTGCGTTTATTAAAGAAGAGCAAGTGGTCAGAGGACTTGATACAGACATTCAACAATAGCATGCAGCAATCCGTTCTAGCTGAGCAGCCAAAAGCGCGTGGCCTAACCATGCATTATATGGATGTGTTCTTTGAGGAACTGGCCAAGGCGGCCAATGAAGAAATCAGTGCGGCTCAAGTCAATCTTTTCCTTCGCCCGTTTGTACACTATATGGGCACACAGCGGGATGCCAAACTTGTGGCCCAGTGCCGTACACGCGTGCTATATCATATGCTCTACCAGAGTGAACTGGGTCGTGAGTATAGTGAAAAATATAAGGCATGGAAGGAAATGGGCTTTCCCAGTGCTTCTATTGATGATGTTGAGAAGCTAGACTCGGGCTTCGATGAGGAAGAGATGGAGGAGGATGAGGAGCAACCACAAGCAGTCCCAACACTCGATCCACGTGCGGGAAATGTTGATGTACTTATGCCCGAACTGCCACTAAACGCTGAGTGCGTGTTAGACGAGCTACAGACTTTGCTTCGTACTCAGGATTACAATAGCAAGCGGCGCAAGGGTTTGCGCAAGCTTGTACAGCTCTTTGAGACATATGGAGCCGGTGAGTTTCCGCTGGGTGTGCGTAATATGCCAAAGCCTGAGGGAGAGACAATGTCCGAATTGGTGGAAAAGAAGATTATAGAGGCCGAGGAATTTGAAGAGTCCAACTTTGGCACTGGGCGCAATCTTAAAAAACTAAGCAAATCCAAGCGCAAGCGACTCCTAAAATCCATTAATTTTGAAGAGGTGAATGAAGACAACTTCGATGAGATTATAAATAAAGCCATGTCGCCCAAGTTACAAAAGCAAGTGAAACGCAATGAGAAGGCGCGTTCCAGCATAAATAATGCCTGGGTAGTTGAGAAGGTCGATGCCAACGACGAGGAGTCTCAGCAAAAGTCAAAACCAATTGTTCAGCAGCCAAAAAGGGAAAAATGCAGAAAAAACAGAAGGAAGAGGTATCCAATGAACAGCCTAAGAAGAAAACTGAAAAACAATCCACAACTGTGTAGAAGAACCAGCAACACCTACCGCAGAAACTCCGAAGGCAGCCAATGGCTGGGATGAGGCATTGCAGCCTGGTGAAACAGATGTATTCGTTCCTTCACGCAAGATACAAATGAAACAGGCTAACAATAAACTGTTGTCTGACCCTGTCGCTGATCAGTCCACTCCAAAGAATCCAGGACAGCGCCTGAGATTCGCCACTCCTCAAACGGGAAGCAGCAAACGGGTGCGCATTATGACCAAGTGTAATAGCGCCTATCCGAAAAGTGACTATTATCGTCAGTTGAAACTGTCGCCGCAGCTGCCCTACGATGCCAATCGTCAGCCGGGAAAGAGTGCTCTTAAGCCACATGTCCTACCGGGACCCATTAATCCCAACTACCCAAAAACCAAGAATCGACTGTTTAGTGATACTCTGTGACGTTGCGCCAACTGGCTGGGACTAGGCTCATTATAATTCCCCAAACTCTACGATACACCTAGCATTCAATTGCTTCCGGCATGCTTACGGTCAGTTTAGCTGATGGGAATCTTACATGATAAATACAATATATTATGTAACAGATATTTAATCATACATATATACATACATATATGCTTATAATGTTACCCACTTAACTTTGCTTGTAGACTATTTTTTTGTTCAATATGCAACAAGTCTTGAATTCTTTTTAAAGCGGAATTTAACTAAAATTTGTAATAAATATACAACATTTATAATACACGATAACCTCAGAGTTTTATTAAGCAGTTCTTTAGGTTTTTCTACTTTTAGGGTAAGTTGATGCTTATGTATACGGGCCCGTTTGTTACAATATGATATATTTACACATTTAAACTTACTTTATGCTTGCTATTTTATTTATTTATTTAAAAAAATCAGTGATTAAAATTTTCTTTAATCTTCCCAACTCCAAAAAAACCTTGTTTTTTAATTGGAAAAGTAAATTCATTTTATTTTGGTCAACGCTCTCATGAGAAATCCATAAAATTACTTTGTTGAAATGTTCAACTAAGCAGGGAAGCCCTATGAAATCTTTTCCCTGTTCCTGAAGTACGCATTGTGTACAGTTTTTGTTCATGTTGTGGAACTTTCTCGTCTTTTTCAAGTTATAGACTAATCAATGCAAAAACAACCTTGTTTACTTTTTGGGATGTTCACCTGCGCCGTGTATATACGCAATCGCTTAACGCAACCCTCGATACACGCAATTCCCAAGGTAACGAAACACCCGGATTCTTACCATTTCAGACTCTGTTCAATCAACTTCAAAAAAATGTCACCTCTTTGAACGCCACAGTCTTGAAATATTTTCTGCTTTGTTTTGTGTTGAACACTTTCCACCCGTTTTATTGTTGATGCAATATATAAATTGCAACATACCACACATTGCCGTGTTTCACAATTAAATTGAGAGATGTAATCTACATATTGTCGATTTTCAATTCTTTTAAACGTAGAAAATGCGTCTTGCTTAAAAAGCAATTCCAATTTTTTTAATATCAAATTTGAACTCAGCTATCGCCATTTTACCTCAGTTTGTGCCACATCTTCGATTTGTATGAATTGCTTTAAGCGAGGTCGTAGTGTTTGTATCTATAACAAATACACTTATGCACTATGAGGATAGCCGAAAAGTATTGGCATATAACAGTTACTTTATTTGACAAGAATTTTTCTGTATTATACCAGGTATGCCCAGGTAAGCAAACAAAGTCTATGCCTCTCTATAAGTCTGAAACACTTCCTGACTTATGGTTTTGATTGCTTGAAACTATGATGTGATAAAATAATTGTTATATTTGTATATATATATATACAATTATCATAGTAATTAGCTAAGTACACACATAAATATGTATATACTTCATACTTTTTGACTTCACGAAAAATGTGCGAATTTAGCTTAACGCTGGCTCATACTAAAATAAATTAAAAAACGTAAATTTGAGGTAATCTTTATCTACGTACGGTGTTCAGGAAACTATATACTAATTCGGTCTTTCTAGTTTTTATAATCTCTGAGATCGACTCGTTCATTCGGATGAACAGACAGAAACGTTGTTACTATTCATGCTAATCTAGAATACATATACATATACTTTATGAATCGGATATTTTATGTCTGGTGACACGATCTGTGTAAACTCTTTTCTTTTTTTTTGAAATTACACGCTAGCTGTGTTTTATTTTTAAATAAATATTTTATTTAAAAATAAATCGTATAACCGATTGGACTACTTAAAGAATGTTCTCAGTGACAGAAACCATCCCGAAAGTATATAATAGTTTTTTTTGTTTGGCGCCTTCTAGTGGTCTGTAGAGCAAACAAATAACGCCCTAAGAATTCTAGGGCCACACGAAGATCGGTTGATTGGTGTGGGCGTCCATGTGTAACACACAAACAAACCTTCTCTGATATATGTATATTTAAATAATGTTTTATTTCATATTTTTCGGGGTACAATAAGAGTAAATAAATTGCCTCTTAGTTCTATATAATTGCAGGTGTATCTTGAGATTATACAACTCTAGAAAGTAAGTAGTAGCAGTAATAGGTAATTAGTAGTTAGCTGCCATATCTGAACGCAATCCCAGAGCACTCACTGTTGCAAATTGCTTATTGGCTCTTTTAATAATGGATTTTTTTAATTTATTTATTAGAATTTGTTAAATGCAGTTTACTTTATGTTTTATGTTAGATTCTGATATTTTGTGATTAGAATACAGTCGACCCTTGGTTAACGAACATAATTTTTTCAGACGCTTGTTCGCTATAAAAAAGTTCGTTAAGCAAAACAAATTTCCCTATAAGTTTCTATGTAAAATGAATAAATCCGTTCCAGGCCAAAAAATAAAATAATTTATTTTCGACTCTTAGTCAAAAAAATCATTTAAGAAATAACCAAATTATTGATTCAATGAATTCAAAACAATAAAAGAAACAAATTTATATTTATGTTCTTACTCCATTTTTAAGAAAAAGCTAATCATTGATTGTTTTCCATTTAAAGTGTTCCGCTCCCCTTTGTGAATATCTGGCTACGCCCTTGGTAATATCACACCTCGATACAGGGCTGTACCTGCATTTATAAGATATGTATGCATTAGTTCAAGAACTGAATTTCTTGCTTACAAATATTTACATTAGAAATATTATATACTCCATTTATATAGTCTTGGTATATATTTCAAAGTGTAATCAAAACGTTGGGCCTGTTCTTTTTACAGAAACAGAAGTGTCTTCTCTGTAAGGGGCTGCTGACAATATCAGTTCCAGGAAGGGACTCAATAGCCCAGCCAAGACCAGCTATAAAAGCGTCTGGGCTACAGGCAGAGCACTTTAGTTAGCTTTCACTTACTGAATTGCTAGTCCCACTTTGTATAAGATGTTAGAAGGAAACCTGTTGATTCATTTGCTGGGTTTTGTGCTGACGGTGCATGGAGAGTTTTATTTCTTTACGGAACCGTATGAGGATGACTTTGTGGACGTGGACTTTAATGGCTGTGAGGAATGCGAACGTAACTATCGGAATATGGTGTTCATTTTAAAAAACTCGGATTCCGTTGAGAAAGTTGCCATTTCCAACTATTCCATTGTGGTGCTCTTCATGTGGATTTGTCTGGGTATCTTCGTGGCGATAAAACATTGGCGCAAAAAGAAAAGTGGAGGTTCTTTACAAAAGATTAATTGACTAATAAATCAAATAAATCAATTGATGATAATATATTTAGCCAATAGTTTAATATTATTTGTTGCATGCCAAGGATAAGGAGCCATACATTAATCCACGTTTAGAAACATTTATGTTTAAAATAAGAAAAGTTATTAGATATAATCTAATATCATTTAAACTTTAAAACATTTAAACTTAGTTTAGGCATATGCTGTGGCCATTACCCATTGCAGTGCTAACAACGCATAGAAACACGTAATAAATAAATAAATAATGTAATAGCTGAATATTAAACTAAGATCCAGATTAAAAGAATACAAATATTTTAAATAATTAATAATGTAATAAAATATTCTGAATGTTACAGGAAACAAATCTTTTTGAAATTTCGTTAGAAGAAGTCAGTGAATTATAAAATCCTTCTGAAATAATTGCTTTACGCGTATTTGATAATATGTATAAATAATATATAAATTTAATAATATATATTTAAAACTATTTTTTTTATTTGCAACACTTGTTTCGACTCCTAGGCATGTCTGGAATTATCTAAGTTAAAGTCCTTTGTAGTCAGTACGACAAGCCATGTGCAATCCTAATTTACCATAGCATAGAAATTTATTATAAATAAAAACATAAGATAAAATTCCTAAAATAAGAAGAGAAAGATGTGGAAGCCTTTACATTTGCAAAGTATCCAATCTATCATGTTATCCTCTTTAACCATTAGATTAAGGTTATTAGTTTTTACTTTATGTTTGAGTTTTGGTTAAATTCTTTGGCTTAAACATATTTTTTGCCTTATCGGGCTGATTATCTGACTGTCACTGGAAACTGATAGATCTGAATTGAATATGGAGAGGTCTTAAATGTATGAATATATGCTAGTTTGTTTTAGCTTCGGATTTTATCATAGATAAACATAATACTAGCTTCACAGCATGAAACCTTTGAGTCTGCATAAGTTTATTTTACCCATTTTGAGCACAAGCAATAAAATTACCATTTTAATAATATGCAATATTCGTTTGGAGCTTACATTCTGTTAAATATTATAAGTATATTCCACCTACGAATACTCCTAGGAAAACATTCACTCAACTCACTGCCTGCTCATATGCAGCAAGGAATTGCACTCATTTCTCTTAAATGCATTTGAGTGGAGTACATTTTCAGTTAAGAGTAATATTACTTTTCGCAATTGACTCCACTCATAGACGAGTCAAAGTAAACAAATGCACTTAGTTGAGTGAAAGAGCTTTTGGCTAGTGCACTTGAGTAGCTTTTTGAAACTAAGAGAGTTTTCAGAGTGAATTTTGTAGCTCAAAGAAAAGTACTCAAAGTTATTTTTTTGAGCTGAGTCAGAGATTACATTAGACACTGAAAAGGAATTATCAGTAAGAATCTTAAATTCTCTGAATTTTTTATATCTATTTTAAATTTTGTGTGCCGTAGGATGATTTCATAAACAGAATCTCATTTTATTATAAGAACAAACTGATCAAAAATAAAGCCATAATATTTTAATTATGAACTCTTTTAATTTTAGTTTGTGCTCTTTATATCCCTTTTTTTTATTACACGCATATATAATATCTGTCAGAGGCCTTGCCTATGAATCCGTATAAGTGATTTATTGTTTGCGGGTTCATTTTTAACACTTCACTGGATTTCTGCATTTTAATGCACTTTTTTATCTTTCGCTATTTACATATTTTTCGTTTATTACAAATTCGATTTTTCTTTATTGCCATTTGTCAAAGCTTAACTCTCGGCAATCAGCTCTCAATATAAAGTTCAAAATTTATTGTTTATACGCGTATCATCGAAAATTAACTTCCGGTTCATTCAACAAAAGCACATAATAAATTTTCTATATTAATTGGAAATGTATACCACAAACTTCTGGTACAAAATAATCAACACAAAATACAGATTCAGTACGGGATTGGGGGTGTCTCATATGAGTAAATCAGGATTTGTTTGGTCAAATTTCAGTAGGTAACCAGATGCAATCACATTTAATTTCCTTTGGGATAACATCTGTTAAAAGTGTTTGAACACGATTTAACAAATTAAGTTTTACATAACAAGAGTAACAACGACAGCAGCAGGCATAGACAGCACAATGACAACTGACTATAAGGACATGGGAGAACATGGGAGGACATTCAAAGGACAAGTCCTTGGCTGCCCCAAGGCAGACACTTTCTACACGTTTGGCGCGTGTCTTGCACTCAATGTTGCATCTCCTTTCCTTGGGTACAATTCCTGTTGACAATCTGTTTAAGTTGCGTAAATCTCAGGCAAACAAGCAGCTAGTTCTGAAAGTGCAACAAATATGCATAAGCCCAGGCACTCACTTGAGTTGTGTGTCTATCGAGTTGTGTGAACCATCCGCATTGCCATACAGATTCACAATCACCCGAAGGCCCCGAACTGTCACCAGTTTCTGTTTGTGGCTCTGTTTCTGCCTTTACTCTGACTAACTCTTATGGTACTCGTAGTAGGTATAGTATAGTCGTAGTATGTTTATTGCCCGACTGTCTGCCATGTTCTATGCACATCTCGTGTATTAAAACTTGTCGAAATTTTATTCAATTTACGTGCACTTAAGCGACGATTGTGCATTAAGATATGACACAGCGCCTTCTCTATCTAATGCTCCGTAATAGATACGGATACGTGTTAATGGCGCGCAAAAAGAAAACTAGATATGAAAGCAAAACAATTTTAGTAAGTACATCTAGAATATTTTAAACGCACTATATAGACTTCTTTATGCTCTTTTTTAAACACATTTTGAGACCCATAGGGATTATTTTTTCAAAATCCTTTAAAAGGATTGCTACCAGGCTGCGATTTCTTTATTTTGTTATTTCGACTTCACACGATCGGGTTCTTGCGGACTGTTCTTTTTGCCATTCACATTATACGCATTAGTTTCAAGCCAAAAACCCAAAGCTAGTTGTTACCGCAAAGTTTGGTCACACTTAGTTAATCTCTTCTAAGTTCATTTAGAGCTTTGCCAAAAGCATGAAAAAATACCAAAAATGTCCATTTTATGTATCAATGTTTGTTAATGTTAATACCATGTCTTCTATCGGTTAGCATCGGTTTTTAACGGCTGCTTTAAAGTTTTGTGTGTCAATAAAAAACGATAGTGTAAATGGCTTTTAGCTGATCAGTAACTTTAACCAACCTGTTCATAACCAACTAGTTTATTGATTATACATAATATTAACAGTTATCTGATAAATGTCTGTTTAATTGGAATACATTTAACAGGAATAAGGATTTGCAATGCTCGCTTAAGTGCTGCCAACTTATCAATTTTATTGGGATCAAATGCATTTTAAAAGTTAAGCAACTTTCATTTGAAAAAGAGTATAGAGTATTTTGCTTATACTTAGATTTTCTCGGAAATCTATTTTTAGATCCTAAATAGGTCGCTACGGTCACGTTTTAAGCTATATTTAGACCAATCAAAACACCTTTTGGGAGACCTATAAAAAGGCCGAGGCCATTTCACAAGGCAGTTCAAGCGCAGGTCGAGTACCCAGCAATAGATTGACATGGACCATTCTCAACTGGTGATTATAGTATGTTTTATTCCAGTGCTTTTTAGTACTGTTGCATCTGCGGACTATAAGACGTGTTCTCCGGGCAAGCACTGTGTGTCCTACGAGCTGTGCAATGAGGGTCTTGTGGTTGATGGACATTTTTATCCTGATCGCAGTCGTACATTACTGGATGAACAGCACTGTCATTATATGGAAAAGTGTTGCAATGTAAATGCTACGGTAAGCAATCCCTTTTGCTAGATAAATTATTGTTGTGGGTCCGAATACCTTTTCAATAAACAGCAGTCAGCACCAAGAAGCATTAGCTACAACGCCTCTATGATCCTTCAGCAACACTGTGGTTGGCGTCAGGATCTTTGGTTCTATTTGCGTCCGTTTGGCTATAAAAATCAGGAAGCTAAGTTTGGCGAGTTTCCCTGGTTAGTGGCCATATACGGAGTTCATGGCTATCTGTGCAGTGGGGCACTTATTACACCTTTAGTGGTGTTAACTGCGGCGCATTGTGTCCAGAACGAATCGGCATCTGAGCTGCGTCTAGTCGCCGGTGAGTGGGATGCGGCTGTTCAGCTGGAACCATTGCCGCATCAGGAACGGGCTGTGGCCGAGATACTGGTGCATCCCAATTATACTCAATCACCATCTGCTCACAACCTGGTGATACTTCTACTGGACAAGCGGGCCCCTTTTGAGCTAGCTTCTCACGTCCAAGTCATTTGCCTGCCGCCACCCCAACTCGCCTACAACTACAGTCAGTGCTACGTAGCGGGTTGGCAACGCGAGGACTTCGGTTGCACCGAGATTTTGCCCAAGCGTTGGCCACTCTACGTCCTGCCGCGAGACCAGTGCGCGTCTAAGTTGCGTCTGGCAATCTTGGGGCGGCGTTATACAATTAATGACACGCTGCTGTGCACCGGCGGAGACAAAGATAATATTGTGTGCGACAACTTGGTTGGGATTCCTCTAATGTGTCCCCTGCCCGGCACCGACGACCGCTACGTGTTGGCCGGACTTCTGGCACGGGCTGCACGTTGTAATGGTCCTCAGCTGCTGGGTGTCTATACAAACGTTAGGTCTTACAGAGGCTGGATAGATCAGAAGCTCAGGGAGCGGGACTTTGATATAAGACAATATATGGTATAAGACAAAAGGGATAAGGTATAAAGATCTATGAATATTTCTTTAAATAAATAAATATAAAATATGACACATAATCCTACGCCCAACGCAGATGAGTCTCTATTGCGAACTGATTCATAGAAGATTCCTTCCACTGTTCTAAAGATGGGCTACGCGTAAGAGGCATATTCCAAACATATTTAAAAATATTTTTATTGTAAACAGGTTTAAGTATCAGAATTAAACAAGTTTTGTTTGGGTGGTTCCTATTACTTTGGGGTAATCCAAGCCAAGCTAAACATAATTCTATAGGCCGGAATAAGTAGAACTGCCACTTTGTCGCTTTCTGCGTCTGTCGTGGACAGTTTTGGTTTCAGACATAGATTCCATATGCCAGACCAAACCTATAAAACGCTCTGCTTGTAGCCCTCGCAGTTCAGTTTCATTTCATTCTTCAATTGCTTAAAAGCCGCTTTAATTCATCTGCCTTTATTGGACATGCTTCAATGCCGCCTGTTTACTTTCCTGGGATTTGTGCTGACGGTCCGCGGCGATCTTGTGGATGTGGAGCTAAATGGATGCAAGCAGTGTGACCACAATTTGGAGTCACTCTTAAGTAACTCAGATTCAATTGATCAAGCTGCCGTCTCCTTGTATTCCACTGTATTCTTGGTCATGTGGTTCTGTTTGGGCGTTTTGATGGCGCAAAATGACAACTGGAGGTTTCCCTGCATATAAACACAATTTCCTATCTAAATTGATAAATAATGTCAATATATTTAAATAATGTTGATAAACAATTAAAATGTTGAATGATATGGTATGTATTCTATACAAATAAACGAAGGTCTGATAGCAGTGGAGACATTGTAAGCCTTAAACTTGATTTGTATTCAATTCCCAAATTAGTAGAGGTTCTGTTTAAAAATGGTCCCTAAAGTGTCGTTTCCTAAATGTCTCCCTTCAGTTACTATCTGATCCTTGGAATTACTTATTAATTGTGCGCCTGGGTCAACTGTGTGGCAACTGCCGCAACCTTTTTGGGACACACATTTGTCTTTTCGCGCCGTTGCCTGGCTGTGAGTGGAAACTGCCAAACTGAAGTCGGATGTGGATATGGAGGAGTCTTCTTGAATTATGACCAAATGGTGGGTTTTTTCTTTTGGTGCTTTGCATGTCGCTGTCCACCCGCTGCTGGTGTTGTCGATGGCGTCTAAATTGAAAATTGAAAAATTGCTTATTGCAATTTGTTGCCACAATCGGCTGACCATACACAGAAGCCGTTGCTGATGCCGTTCCCGTAGCCATTGCCGTTGTCGTTGGCCGTTTCCGTAGTTGGTACCGTTACATGCTCCTTTGCGCTTTTGAACTTCCGTTTGGCATTTGGCGTGCACGTGCCGCCAAGTCCGAACCAAGTGGGAGTTCTAGCTGGTGTCCACCACCCGCCGCAGTTGCAGTTGCTGCTTCCTGTGCGAGAATTTAGCAATATATTTCTCTTATTTCTTATTTTTTTTGACGTGGCTCGTACTAGTCGTATCTTGGGTAAATGGTAAATGGCAAACGGCAACTCGAAAAGCGCACAGAAAGTGCAAAGGAAAATAGAAAACTTTTGCATATTTTGTACTTTATGCTTGAAATATTTATGATCTCATGCAATTTGTGGCTTACTTTTGGTCCAACGAGTGTCTATCTGGCCAGTTGTCTGGCTGCTTGCTGGTTACTTCGGTTTGGGTGCCTCTTTGACTGGTTACCACGGAGACCGTCGAGCGACGTGTCTGCCAATCTGTGAAATATGCTGCTAATGCACTTATTGCCATGGCTATTGAATTTATGTGGCAAACGTCTTGGACCTGGTACTTGCATCTTGGTTTCTCGGAGAGTTGTGGCCACTGCCACTGGTAGCAATTTAAGACAACTTTTGTGGCCTAACTTGGACATGTGTCCAGCACTCAACCTAATTGTGTTTCCGGTGCATCATTACAACTTTGCACTTCAGCAATGAAATCATCAGAAAGTTTTCATAATTTGCTTAAAGTTACAACGTCCACAAGTATTATTTTTATTTACATTTTTAAAAGTTCTTTTGAATGTAAATTTGTAAGACATGAATATGTTTTCATTATTATACGAACAAACTTTATTCAAAGATCATTTTATTTAAGTCAACTAAAAGCAGCAGATTACGAAATTAAATTTAAGACAAAAAAGGCTTTAAATTATAAAATTAAAATAGGAATTCACATTAAAAATAAATATTAAAATAAATTAAAAATTTAAAGTTTAAATTTAAATCTGAATCTGGGGAATAAAAATATAAAAAAAATTGATTTAATTTAAATCGATCCAACGTTTGTTGCTAATTGTTGTTAATTAAGTTTATATAATAATGTACATAATAATGAATTGAAATAGTTTTATATTGAATTATGTTTAAATAAAAAAATGAATAATTTACATATTAAATAAAATTTCGCTGGTAAAAAAATATTAAGAGAACATCATTAATTAATAATAGTCATCAATCGGATAACTTTTTTTTAGAAATCTGCTTAAAGTAATATTAAACTAGATTACTTAAAGCATCTGACATGGGATGTTAAAGCAGTTATGTAACCCACATCGGTTATAATTGGCAGAATATTCCGTTTATCCCGTTCGCTGCTCTTCTGCAAAATGCTGCTCTGTGACTTTTGCATTTTTAAGTTAGATGGCGCCGACGTGACCCGTGGCAGATTAATTGCCTCGCCAGGATTTGGATTTGGATTTGGATTTGGATGTCTGGGCAATGCAGCAGCAGTGGAAGGAGCAAATTGTCGCCGCCGTGTAGACGCCTCTATGGGTGGCTTCACCCCTTCTTATGGCAGTTGTAGCTGTAAAAACTCGGTTGCCTAATTTATGGCGCACTAAATGAAAAAGCCCCCAAAGTGCATTTTAGCTTGTGAATCGAGGTGGAGCCATGTGAAGTACTTCGGACCGATCCGAAGCGGTCAAATACAGTTAGAGCGTCGAGGCATGGTGCTAACACAGACACGCCGGGATAACTAACAGACGCACAGTGGTACCAGATACATAATTAAATATATATTTAATTTCTTTTTTAATTTTTGTGTATTTTGGGTAATTATATATAAGGACGGATCACTTTTATTTGCATAAGGTGAAATATGATATTTTTGTTCTCTTTTGAAACAGATTTGATTTAAGGTTTTGAACCCACTGTGCATTGGTTTGTTTCACATCTCGTTGCATTTATTTGCCAGACGATTCGCTTTGAATCGAATCGATTCGTTTGGATTCGTTTCGATTCGATTTGATTCCATGAGTGCTGTTTTTTCTGTGGTAGCCAAGATCTGAATGGGTGGTCAATTGTTGGGCTTAGTTGGGCGGTGAATTGCTGTGCTTTTGCGGTTTTGTTTGGCCAAAGTGCTTAATCAATTGGAAATGGATGTGGGTAACTCCAGTGGGAAATGCGACGCCTTTAAAGCTCCTAGCCCGCACACACTACGACTAAGTCGGCATTTTACTAGCTGCGGAAATGTTGCAACAAATTTGTTAGCAAATATTTCATACGTTTGACCAGACTAGACCAGACACCAGACCAGCTTCATGCAGGTCTCTTCCTGGTCCTGGCCTGCAACTGCATGCACTTCCGTTAAGGAAATTACCAAACAACGCGCGCATCCGGCAGATATGCGGCGCTTGCTGAGTTCGCCTTCTTCTCCTGTCAGTCCTCCAGTTGCGTCCACTCCTGTCCTCGTACTCGGTCTCCGGACTGCAAGAGCACAAAACTGAACAGAAATTAATGAAATGCCCAGAAGCTTGCCATGATTTTTTATTCTCCCTCTACTACTACTGCGCCTGCTGCCTTTGTTGCGGGTTCATTTGATAATGGTTGAGGATTTGCAATGGGTTCAGTGCTCGGTTCCTTGGATTTCCTATTTGTGAATTGTTCATGTAAATTAGGTCTGCCTTTTTAATTACTGCCCAGGGCTGAAGCGACAATCAAGGACCTGCAGCCAATTGGTTATGCAGGACCAAGACTACATTTCAGATCCAAGCTACTTTCAGTTACTAAGACAAATGGAAAATCCTTTGCAATTTAGTAATAAATATATATATCATAGATAAAAGTTGTCCCTTTTGAAGAAATCCTCCTCAGATATAATGCACTTATGCTTCTTCTAATCCTCGAAATACTTCTGCTCTTTCTTTGATTCCGACTTTTTTGATGATTGATTGATAAATTGTGGCAAAACACTGTCCTTTCATTGGGCTCTTCAGTTTTGGGAATAGAAAAAAGTTGCAGGGAGCAAGATTTGGTGAATACGGACTTATTGGCAAGAACTGATTATGCACCACGTCACGCAAAACCTTCACCTTTTCTTTTGAACAGACCCCGTATATATGTTCATCAGAATATATTTTGATTATCTGCTGTTCAAACATTTGTTTTATTGCAATTAATTATACGTGGTTTAAGATAAATTTAGGGATTATATTTATTCTATTTGGCAATTAACAAACTCTCGCCAATGTTATTTAAATTGTTTGACAACACCTTTTCTTTTGAACAGAACTCGTATATATAAATATTTACTGGTTTTACCATCTCAATTGCAAACAATTATGAGTATACTGTGTACACTTTAATATACACAAAGTCAATATCCAAGCCGACTAACTGATACCCTGAAACCAAAACTAAAGTAAAAAACTGCATCTCAAAAAAAAAAAATAGCAAAATTAATTAATATTGAATTTCTGGGGTGGAAAATTAACTTGATTCATTTATATTTACATTTACTTATATATTTATACTACTTTATGAGATCCACGTGTTTTTATATAATTATTCTATTTTTTTATATAAATATATGCAATATATTGGGAACATAGGAAGAGCTAAAGACGCATCTCTCTGCCTCGCATATCATTTTTATATTCATTCATTATAATTAAAAGAAAAGTGTGTGTGTTTTCTTAAGTTTCTTGAATAATATTCAACCATAAATTGCTTTATAGTTCTACAGATCAGCTTTTCCAGATATTATACATATATGGCAGCTTTCATATTATTGGCACTGGCGTCGCGAGAAATAAAAATTGAGCAAAATTTTAAAATCTTGAGTTCTGTTTGCTTACCAGAAAGATATTTATAGAAATTCGAGCATGTTTACAGAATCTTCTCTATAAAAGCGTTATTCTGTCGAAATCCTCTCTTTTTCATATATTGGATATATATATGAACTTGAAAGCAAGAAAGCTTTCAGTTCGTTTTCTGTGCACGGTGGAACCTATCGCTAAAATAAATAAATAATTTAACTAAATAACCGTGTGGAGCGAATGAATAGGTTGAAAACGCGATCAGCTATGGAGGTTTCTCCATTCTTTGTGTAATTTTCAATTGGTTTTAGCACAGACTCGAGATACTTTATCATTCGAAATGTAATTGTTCTGTTTTAATACTAAATTAAAGAAGGAAAGTGTGTGAAAGTGCTCTGAGGTTATTCTCAGTATAATCTCCTATATAAATTTTAACACATTAAATGTGTTTAGATACATTTAGTAAATAAAGTAATATCTTAGGTAATTGTATTTAAAGTGCAGTTAAGTTCAAGAGTTATACCTGTCTTAACAAACATTTTTAATTAAAGTAAACATTATATAAACATATGATACAGTTTGTGGAAAGAGTTAATACTTGAGATCAACTATTGGTAGAAGAGCTGTTGGAGCAGTTGGAAGTTCTCTCAACTTTTTTGAACTTCACTCTATGCTTCTCTCGTTATCCTGGCTCATCATTTTGGTTATTTTAATCATAATATTAAGCACAGTTGAGTGCACGCAAAGGATATGCCAAGTACCATAGGTAAGTTGAAGTAAGATGCAGTTGCTCTGCAGGATTGAGAGGCAGAAAATTCTTTACTTTGCAAACTCATCAAAGTTAAGTTGCCTACGAGCATTGGGATGAGCATGGACGAGGAGAGTAAATGAAAGCTATATCTATACTTGTATTTGTATCTGTATAAAAATATATGTATATATATGATATATTTTCGGCAGTCACCGCAGTCGAGAGAGAGAGAAAGGGAAAGAGATATACGTAGAGCAATAGAAAACTTGAGAAATGCTATAAGTTGTCTCAAATTTGTTTGCTTTGCTGAATTTTCATTTCAATTTTCTTGCTGCAGTTTTATTTAATCTCACTTCAGGTGCAACGAATGCTGAATGTTCAAGTGTTTACCTTAAGGGAGGAGGAGTAAGGGATGTTTGCCATGTCGGTTGAGTTTTCGTCGAAGGTTCGAGTGGTTACAGGCGGAGTACAGTATATGTGGCTTAACTACAGTTCATCGTTTTAGCGTTTTAACTTTGGAGACGGTTTGAGTTATATCTGTTAATTATGTATATTAATCAAAGGAAGCACATTTTTGTGGACTATTCCCGAGTTGCGTGGCGACTGAGGATGGCCTTAGATCATTTCTAGTAGCTCTGGCTAAGAACTTTGGCTATTAGTTTGCCATTGTTGTCCTTCTTTGGCATTGCAATGACAAAAGTTTAGCAAACAAAACTGTTATTCTCAGCACCCAGAGGATGTGGTTCGATGGCGATGGCGTCGTTACCTTCTTC
This sequence comes from Hirtodrosophila trivittata, assembly GCA_035045065.1. Classification (NCBI taxonomy): domain Eukaryota; kingdom Metazoa; phylum Arthropoda; class Insecta; order Diptera; family Drosophilidae; genus Hirtodrosophila; species Hirtodrosophila trivittata. The sequence continues at coordinate 2,011,770 of JAWNNK010000866.1, forward strand.
CGCACTCAGCGCAGTAGGAGAAATACCTCCGCTTGCCACTTAGGAAAGGCGTTGCAGTCGCCGACTCGAGCACCTTTTTCTTTGCATATTTGTTTTGCAAACTTTTCAATTGCTTGCTGAATTTTCACACAAATAAAGAGAGGGAGAGGGAGCAAGAGACTGATAGAGAAAGAGAGAAAAGTTTCGAAAGACTCTTGTCTCAAATATTTTTTGTACTTTCTATCCTTTTCTCTGGATTTTCATTTTGTGTTCGTTTTTGCCTTCTGCAATTTGTTCCCAATTGATTTCAAACACTTCAAATTTATTGGTTTTCAAAAACTTTACGAATTTTATTGTTTCCGCTAATTCTTTTGTCCAGTTCAGCATACGCAGCTGGAACCGGAACCGGACCCGCACCCGGACAGAGACAAAAACAGTCCAACATTCAACAGTCAGTCCAAAGGAAAAACAACCAGATGCTCGTTGGCTACTGGTTCGATGCCTGCGGGGATCCGGGCAAAGGTTACACTTACGGAGCACAATTGCCAACGAACACTGCATCCTTTCACCCATTGAGAATGAGTTCTAAAGTGAGAGAGATATATTGAACAAAGTTGGGCCGGATATGAAAGTCATAGAAATAAAGCACCTTTAGATACTTAGGATTGGCTTTTATGTAACGTTTGCTTTCAATGGACCTGGCTGTAGCTGAAGAAAATGCATATGAGCATCGTGTGGACTTAAGAGCACTTCTTAAAACTTAAATTAACTACATAAAAATTAATTTTATGAAAAAGTTTACCCAATCTTCAAGTTGACTTTGCTTAATACTTACCCCTTAACCCAATGGTATCCCAGGGAAAATACAGAATATTTTGGGAAATGGAGTTTCATCGTAAAACGACTTATAAATTCAACTGTAAGCTGTAGCTGAGGTTCTTCTATGGCTTAAATCCTTTTAGTCCTGGTGTTAGTAAATAAATTCTTTATTAAAAAAAGGGTTCTTAAGCTAATCAACAAATTTAAAATTGAAATGGGAACATCTTCTAGACATCAGACGTGTGTAATATATAAGTTTTATCTGTGAATTAATAATTATACTCATAATCATCCTCTCTATAAAAATACACATAGGTATTTTTAAATACATCTAATTACAATGAGTCCAAAGTTCAGATACTGTTCACTAATATGAGCCTCATATTTATATATTTTATCGATCTTTCTGTTTTATTAACAATAACAATAACTTATAATAAGGAATTAACTAGGTTGAGTGGATCATTGAGGATTATCAAATATATATAACACTCCGATCAATAAGTCCCCAGGAAAAATAAATGTTTTTTAAAATTCAGTTTTGTTCGTCAGTATAGTTTCCATCTAAGGCCACATACAACCTCATTCGAATTTGTCGATGCCTTTTTTGTAGAAGTTTTACCCTCAAAATAGGCATCAGTATCGGCAATCACATCCTTATCTGACTGATTTCTCTGAGATCTGAAAAAAGCCAGTAGTCGCTGGGGGCCAAAACTGGAGAATCGGGTTGAGGCGTCAGTAATTCGAACCTCAATTCATTCAATTTCACTATTGTTGGCATAGACTTGTGGCACCGTGCATTATCTTGAGGTATCAGCGGTTTCTTCTTTGCCATATGTGAACGTTTTTCCGGACGTTATATATATATATATTATATATGATATGTAAAACATTTCTTAATCAAAAGAGTCGTGCCAGGGCACAAGTCCATCCAAAAAGACTCCAATTTAATTCGTGGATTTTAGTGCTACAAACATTTGCTCAAGCTTAGGCTTTTAATTCTGTAAAGCCTTAATTATATAACAATATATAAAATTCAATGAGAATAATCTGATGGAATTAGAATAATATATACTACTATATTTTAATAATTCTGTATCAAAATAACATAAAATACCAAATAACAAAGTGAAGCACTTTTAAAGACTGTTTAATTTTAAAAGATAATTTGTAAAAAATTTTTCTAAATAGTTTCTTTTAAACTTTGATTGAATTGAATAATCTTGAATTAAAATGAAATTATATAGAAAATTTTCAAGTTGGCGGGTTTTGTTCATGTCAGCTGAGTTTAAATCTATGACGGGAAAATAGCAGCTGCAGCTCCTGTCCAAGGAACTGCGCATGCCCAGGCACAATCAGGCTCAGCTGCGTCCTTTCTCTCTCTAGAAAAAGAGAGCGACGACTTGGACTGTTTTGACAGTTGGCAAAATCCACCAGTCAAACAAAAGAAAGTGTGGAAACAGTGTAAAATATATTTAAAAAGCCAGGATTAAAAAAGTTTCTATTATATTTTAAGGTGTAATTAAACAAGCCAAGTGTTAACCAAAATGTATTAAACAAGGTGAACGATCTAAACAGAGTTTTAATAATGCCGAGCTTAGCCACAATGCGACCTTGAAGCGAAGTTATTGCAGCTTAGGAGAAAATAACTTTTTTAAGCACTTGCTTTGGCTTGAGAAGCAGCAATAAGTGGAAAATCGCTAGGAAATTGTCCATTGAAAAATGATTTCCATGTGAAAGAAAAAGCACTGCACGGATTTTTATTGATTTTTCCGTTGTTGGCCAAATCACAAAGACAACTGTCAGACAGCAAGGCTTAATCTCTCTCGCTCTCATCATATCCTTGCTCTCTCTTCCTTAGTCGCTCTCTGTTTTCGTGTCATTTACCGGATGCTCATTTTTACGCTTATCACTTCTTATCACCTCTTATCACTCCTTACCGCTTTCCACTACGGTTTTTGTGTTTTGTTGTTTTGTTTGTGATCAGCTGTTGAATTGGTTCTGCCTTTTTCAGTTGCCACAAAGTAAACAAAAGAAAGAAATATGCCAAAAACGTAGAGCCAAAATTAAGCCTACATACGCCAAGTCATCAACAACATCCACAAGTGTCCAAATCTAATCAAGAACCACCTTATCAACACTACTTTTCGTCAATATGTTTGGCAGCAGGAGCCCCCCAACGTACAAGCAACTCGCAACGGGAACGGGGGGCTCCGCCAGCGCCTCCAATCTCAGTTGCAGTTCCAGTTCTGGTATTGGTTCCGGCTCTGGATCTACTTCGAAATCGTGCAGCACAAGCTCTCTAAGTGGCCATCACTACCAACAGGCCTATCTGGGCCATTCCCACGCCTGTTACCATCATCATCAACAGCAGAAACAACAACAACAACAACAACTACAGCAGCAGCAGCAGCAGGCACTCCATCATCATCATAATCATTCGCACGGAAGTCGCAGCTCATTGACACCCAGCATGAAGCGTGGCAAGAAGAACTGGGGCAGTCGGGAGAGGTCCAGCATGAGTTTCCTTATCGTCATACTCTTTTTTGCTGTCTTTGGCCTAATCATATTAACCGAGGTGAGTCCGGAACCAGAATGAACAAGTCACGGCTAAAGGATATCCTTAAGCCAGCTGTGATGGGGTTTACCTTATACTCTTACTAAAGTTCGCACACGTATACATACGGATACACACACACATACATTATGCAACATTATGTTAAATGGATTGAACATCTTCTGTGAATATAATTCAATTCGCAGCAGAGTCGCACATTATTCCTTATAGAAGTTGTAGGTGTTAGTATGTGTGTGGGCTGAGTTCAGTTATACTGTGTGCTGAGTAATTAGACGTGGGTGGAAGTGAGGTAGTAGTATTTCATAGCTGGGGACACCAAACTGAAGTATTACTTGTAATTTAGGTCAATTTGGTTACCAATTTGTAAATGTTTAATCATATATCTATATCGAGCTTAACTTTCATCGAACTTTCCATACAAACAAACAAATTGTAGGTTAGTCATCAAATATTTACACTTATTATACAAAAACCAAAAGATATTATTTTTGGATTAGAAATACTTACGTGCGTAAGTACATAGATAATTGCAATTGGGAGAGGGCAATACGAGTATATCTCTTCATATAAATGAAGTTATATTTTCCATCAAAGAGCAAAACATTCAAACCAAAGTATCCTCTTCTCTACATTGAATATAATATATACATAAATTCAGCAGCAATCATAAATAGTTATACAGATACATGTTGACTTCAACCTCATTAAATTAGAAGAATTATTTGAATTTATGCACAAGTCCTTGTTAATTATTATGAAATATAACTGACGCAGGACTCATAAAATATGCATTAGACAATTAAAGAATTGTTTTTGCTTCGTTTGTCAGGTTTCGGGGAGGATTTATGATTGCAATTAAGTTGCATTAAAAATGCAGTTTGCAATTCATTATAAGACGAGACGTTGATTAAAATGCTAAAAGTGCATACAGAAATTAGCTTGAAAATCAGAGTGGGGTAGTCCCCTTTTACTTTTTACTGCATTATTTTACCTGTCTCCCACTGATGCTATCTTTTTTCTTCTGTTCTTTTGTATGGCAGGTTTTCATGATCGACGAACGTTCCCACAGCGGTCTGATGGCGATGAGGGCGGGCGGCGGTGGTGGTGCCAGTCTGGGTGGTCGCATGGGCGACTCGTTGCCGGATTATGATAATGTTAAGGTAAGTTTTGTTATGCAAATTTATATGCGATGCTGCCTGCGTTGCCAACCAAATGGTCAACAATTGTTTCTGTTGTTTCACCTGCCATAACGCGCCCATCACCAGTCCCACTAACAACACCTCCTCCACCACCACAATAGGGGCAAGGCCAGGTGGAGGTGCAGCTTAACTATTGCGCCCATTTTTATGGTCTCAACTCTGTGCAGGTCCCAGGGCCGTGGGAAAACAAAAGATGTTACCGCCTGCCGCTTGCCATATTTCGTTGCATACTTTTCGGCTTGCGAGAGGCAAAGAGATTTGCATATTTAAGCAAGCAGCACAGAGCGCATAATGCATATGATTTACTTTTCCTTTTTTGCTTTTTTCCCTTTTTTGAAATGCAAACAAAAAGCTGATTTATTTGCGCACCAACCGCACCGCAATGCACTTAGTTAACTTATGAAAACATAAGAGCTCTCATAACCCATAAGCTGACAGTGTTTATATGTGTACACGACCTTTCAAACTTGTAGTAGAACTCGGATGCTGGCGTATTATTTCAACTCAACTCAGTCAACTTACAGTCAAATAAGCTGTAACCTGGAATTTTAAGCCCCAATGAATCTAAGCTGAATGTGTTACATTATCATAAAGTTATTTGTAATACAGAAAACTTTCAGTTAGTAGAAGCGTGCACATGACTTTAAAGCTGATTATGTGTGGCCAAAAGCATGTTAAAGCTTTAAATCTTAGTCAAGTCAAAGTGGATTAATCAATTGCTTCAGTTAAGGGTAGTATAACATTTCTCTGACTTATAGTATAACCCGTTAGCTATTGTTGTTGATACATCAAAGTTTATTTTAGTTTACCCATTGAAAATTTATTGAATTTATCTTTAAATTGGCAATCAAACTATCTGTTTGCAGGACGACTACGATCTGGATGACAGCATTCTGGGTGATAATAAATTAGGTTTTATACAGTTCCGTGACAATAAACTTAAGATTCAAGGTGAGTAGCGATGGGCAATCAAAGACACAATGGCATGGCACAACCATTCAGTGTCCATAATGCAATCAAAGACAGCCATGGGTTGGATAACAATAGATGACCAACAACAACAAGGGCGACGACGAGCCATTACGTATACGCCATGAGTCTCATACATTTTCCTGTCTATTCTGTTCAGAAGCCGGAGGCACCGACGGTCTACGTCAACGCTATGCAGGAATGCTGATGAATAACGCAGCTGGAGCCGGAGCTGGAGCGGGAGTTGGAGCTGGGGCCTTTGGCGTTAGTGTTACTGGCGGAGGGAACGGCCTAAACATGCCATTGATACCCTGGGGCCAATTGCTGCCCGCCAAGGTGGAGGAGACGCTGCCTCATTTTCCATTTGGCACCGTGCCCAGCGATGGCTCTTGGCAGGTTGTCAATGGCACCCGCTTCAAGTTCTTTGTCTACTCCGCCTATTTTGATCGCCGCGATGGAGCTCGATTGGTACGCGTCATTGGTGCAACCAAAACACGTGGACCAGAGCGCGTCTGGTGCAGATTTTGGTATGGTCCCACAGCTCTTAACAACACTGAGGCCTCATCATCGACAGCACGTGCCAAGTACACTTCAGCCACGGTAATGGCACGTGTCAAGGTAAATTAACCCACTTTCCTGTAAAATTAAAGTTTCTGTTAAATATTTAACAAGGAAGTAAATTTGCTGTGCTTTCACCTAGCCATAGGGTAACCTATATACATACTTTTTCCTCCTCAGATTATTCGTGAGAATTGGAATCTTAAGTACAGCGCCTGCTTTGTGCTGTGTCCGGTGCGCGCGCCACCTTTAGAGATACCCCAATATGTGAGTGTTGTCTCAAGATTACGTGCTCCACCTGGAAATTTGCTGACACTGCGGAACACAGATCTTGATGCGGATTTTGCACCGCCGTTGAACAATGCTAGTACCAATAGCGTCAATGGCGTTCCTCGGCGTCCGGTTCCACATGCACCACCCAGTGGCAATCAGATATCGGATCGCATAGCTGTTTGTGTGAAGCCCTTTCACTTTAGCTATGATCAGGCTCTATATCTGATGGAGTATCTGGAGTTTTATGCATTGTTGGGCGTCTCTCACTTTACATTCTATAATCACACGCTGGGTCCGCATGCCTCTTGTGTCCTAGACAGCTACCAACGGGGTCAAGTGCCTGCTAACCTGACCGCCTACGATTTTGAGCCACTGCAGCCTTCAGACGCGGTCAACAATGCGACGCCCCGAGTGCTCAAGTCCTTGCATTATCAACTACCCACTGTCAGTATTCTGCCCTGGAATCTGCGTATGCGCTCACAGAAGGAGATCCGCACGGAGGGTCTTTTTGCGGCGCTCAACGATTGCCTCTATCGCACAATGTATCGCTACAAGTATTTGGCATTGGTCGATCTTGATGAATTTATCGTACCGCGCTATACGGACACGCTCAACGAGTTGTTAAGGTGAACAACTGAACTGTAAAGTATATAATCCGACATTATTAATATTTACCCATTTACAGCTCTTTAAATCAACGATTTCGAAACCGCAATACAGGGGCATATTCCTTTCAGAATGCTTTCTATTATCTGCAGTTTACAGACGACTCCTTGGCCAGTTCTGGCATACCGGGTGGAAACGATGAACTAGGCCGCGTACGTGCTTCCTTGGTGACTCAACGCAAGACCCGCAGGTGAGTTACTCGAGTTTCTACTGAGTTTTGCAGTCTAACATGGCTAATAACCCCGACAGGCGCTACAAGTTGCATCCGCAGAAGCAACGCTCCAAATTCATTTGCAAGCCGGAGGCAGTAGTTGAGGCGGGCAATCACTTCGTCTGGGAGTTTGCACCAGGCATGGGATCATTGAATGTGCCACCGAAGGAAGCTATGTTGCAACATTATCGTGTAAGTAGATTTGCTGCATTTAAAGAAAAATTATAAATCTTTTATTTTCTTGCACGTCAAGCTTAATTTTAAACATAACTGTTAAGTGTGACCGCATTCTGAAATAAAATGATTAATATGTCGCTTTATATGATGTTAGGTAGCAGCTCACATGAAACCATTTTTAGTTTTCTGGCAACGCCATATGAATAATATAAATAATAACTGTCAGTTTGATACAAATACTCCTGGAATAAATAGTTTTAAGGACATTATCTTAAAGCTTTATATGTATAATCTATTATAATCGTGTTATTAGTCGTATTATGATATTGTGATATTATTATCGTATTATTAATATGTTTTGCAGGTCTGCGAATTCGGTGGCAACGATTGCATAAAGGCACCGTCCGTTATGGATCGGACTACCACAAATTATGTGAACCGATTGGTGCAGCGAGTGGATGCGGTTTATAGACACTTACGTCAACGCTGCGATTTACCCGCATTGCCCGCATTACCTAAACGTCCAAATAGTGAAACAGATATGCAAAACAACGAGAAACCAAAGTTACTACAGAAAATGCGTGAATTGAATGCAAAGCAAACAGAGGAGCAGGTGAACGCACAAATAAGTGCAACAACGAAGCTGCCACAGCAACCAAAATCAACGACAGGAAGGAAGATAGCACCAACGACGGCAGCGCCAAATCAGCAGCCCAATACCAATGCCAAACCACAGAATCCACTTAAAACAACCACAACAACTCCAACCACGACAGCCGCCAAGCAGCCAACGCCACCCCCGGTGCAGCCGGCAAATGTGCGAAAGAAGCGTAAAATGATTGTTTTTGAATTGGATGACATGGGTGTTCCCATAGCACGCGTAGAATATCATTGAGAGATGGATTTGATCGGCGATATACACGAATAATCATGGCCCTAAGCGGATTTTTCTGTGTTTGTGCCAATAAATTGAGTGTTAGTGGCAAAAGAAAGCAGAGCTTCAAATTTCAAATACATTCGTAGTATTTAGCCGTAATTCGGTTGTGCTTAAGAGCGGTTCCATTTACACTTTGCTCAATGTCGTGTCATATCGCTGATGCTAAACCAAATTTTATATACTTAAGATTGTAACTCTTATTATTTTACACTAAACAACAACATTTCAATATACCTATTTATTATATACGAGTATTGGTCAGTTCTTTTGGTCATCCCAAAGTATCTCAAACGATATACATACAAAGCTATTCCTATGCAAAATTTTGAAAATTCCTAAAAACAAAGTCAAACTGTTAGCCTAAGCTTAGTGTACTCTTAAGATAATATAATACAATTCCCAAGTACTGTTAGCTGTATGTCTCTCTATGTATTAAAAAAAAAATATGCCCTATCCTTTTGCAAATATTTGCTATTATTTTCGTATCACATTCAAGCTAAGCACCAAAAACTGATAGAAACTACGCTCTCAGCTAGTCCTTAAGTCTACTCGCAGGAGTAATAGTGATTACGATCAAACAACAGAAATACTAAGTAATTCCACAATAAACTGAATCGAATTTTGTACGCTTCAAAGTACTCGTATCGCACATACATATTTGTATAATTGTTTCGCTTAAACAGCAACCTGCAAACTTAAGAAGCATCTTCTAAGCAGTTATAGTAATATATATACGTATACAAAACAGTATCTAGTAATAGTGCTCAGTAGATACTAAGTGACCAAACACGCCCAGATGTACGGGTGAATGTTTTAAAAATCCATTAAAGTCAATAAAAATGCAAATGTGCAATTTAAGAAACCAAAAGTCTTGCATTTATTTCCACCTGACCCTCTGAAATTTGAGTTTGAGCTGTCTAATAAAGGTATACAAATATTTTAAACTCAACTGCCGTACTATTACAGATTATTACCAATTTTTTATATGAGTATAAGGTAGCTGAAGCCTCGACAATTACGCAGTCGGATGCAGCCGCGCTTGGAGTGTTTGAGATAAAAATTCTTCGTCAAATTTTTGGACCCGTATGCATTTGCGGGACCTACCATATCAGGTGGAACAACGAGCTGTATGAGCTGCACGACGACATGGACGTAGTCAGTCGGTTGAACACACAGAGACTTCGCTGGGACTCGTTTATCGTGTCATGGCAGGACCAAGTCACCAGAGCTCTGACGAATCTTGGTGTCAGGCTGTGACCCGATTGGGTTGTTAACTGCCATATAATAATAAAATAAGGTAAGGCCTGTCGAATCCATTTCTTCAATTAAACTTATCTTCTTTGTCATAACTTTTTAACATGAGTATAGGGTAAGGCATAGTCGACTACGTTCATTAATTTTGAATTATGGGAGGTTCATTTTGACCCCTTATTTTGTAGACTTCAACTACTACCCCTAACTGTGTTTAAAGCTTTTTTAAAATTGCACAGGATGTAAGAGCTTTCACAAACTTTATAGGAAAAGGTCTTATAATCACCTGTATAACTAAATAATGTGTTATACCTGGACTTTATAGAATAAATATGACAGTTTGTGCAAATAAACTCCTATAAAATCTGTCATTTTATGCCAGTAGCAAAGAGAGCAGCTGCTTAAGCTATAATTTTAAAAGCTATTTAAAGCTGCCACAAGTAGGAAACAAACCAAAGAAACATTTTATGAATTTTATAGCTTGGAGACATCTTTCATAGTTGAGTGAAAATAAGGTCTTCAAAAAGGGGCAAGATTGAAAATCACTCAATTATTTGATGGAGACAAACGCTTACTTACAATTCTTTTAACTAACTTATGTTATAACGTATGTATTGCGATAAGGTATGTAATGTGCCACAGTCATAAATGCAGCAGATAGGTGTAAATATTGTGGACATGCACAAATGCAAATATTGATTCAATTGTTTCAGCTCTACTATTTGCAGTGTAACAGAAAACAATGAAAATCATTTTGCCAACTGGCCGCACAGACAAGTACATATTTATATACTTTCATACTGATGAGTTAATAGATGAGATGTTTATATATACAATATTTATATATTTATGTCTTCCGGGTCATTTTATTGGGCATTAATATAGAGACATAATTTTGTAGGTGTTTTATGATCAAAATATCTTCATATTTGACTATGATCAGGGTAGGGAAAAACGGGGAACAAGATACGTTCTTTAATTCTGAATGAAATATATTTACATTTCCAATTATTATATTTTTTAATTTTATATATTTAAACAAATAAATAATAACAAATCCGATAAAGAAGAAACACAATGTCGATAACATTGACAATAGCTTCGCATCTGGTAGCTAACATTTTATCGATAGTTTGACTATCGCTTAGTATATCGGTATCAAATTGGCATTTAGTTTGCCCTAAAAGTTCGAAGTGCAGTTAGCGCGTCCTTCTGTGATTTGCGAGTATTAATATTAATGCGTTTCATTAATTCGAAATAGTTTGGTTTATAATATGTACTGATATATCACTCAGTGATCAGCATTAGCCAACATGATGAAGGTTCAGCATCATTGCAGCTTTCGCAGTCATATACCAGGCTTAACGCTGCTTGATTAAAAACACATGCGAAACGCGTGTGTTTTCGCATGCAGTAGAAAGAAGAAGCTGAAATTACAATGGGATTTCCAATGTCGAGGAACTGGCACTGTCATTTCTCTGGCACTGGTACTGGTTTTGGCACTTGGGTCAGAAAAAGAAGTGAAATGGTAAACGGGGATCATTATTGCAGTGAGGTGCATGTAGTCGAAATGCAAAATATGTTGGACGAAGCTCTAAGGATGAGTACTGGTACGTATCAGCCGGAGTAACGCTGCTGGTTTTGCTATCGGACTAAATTTCCGTACTTTCTTCAGCCTGTTACGTTGACATGTTCCGGGAATGCACGAAAAACGTATTAAGTGTGTGGTACATGAAGCGCAAGAAATTTCAAAGGTAGGTAGAAAATTGTAAATGTTTTTATTGAATTTAATCTTTTGTTATGTTGATTTTAATTAGCCACCACCCAGTTTAAGTTCTAGGAACCTTATATTTGGCCCATTAGTTGCAGATTTTCTGATTGGATCATCTTTACGCTGTTGTTGTTGTTGTTTCTTCAGAATCTTGTTCGAAGGCGCTTGGATTCTCCTCAATGATTGCATTCAGATACCTTTGACATTGAGCCCTGTCCCGTTTCAATTGAGCTACTACGCCTTCAATGCAATATCCACTGTAGATACCGGATCTCATCAATTCATTGCCTTCCCTTTTGATAGCAATCAGGTCATCCCCCGCATAATCCACAACCTCCACAAGACCCTCAACACTTTCTTGGCATCGACTGGCGCTTCTCGAAGTGCATAGTTTCATTTGTTGAACCAGGCCGCCGCCGTAAGTTCTATACTCAAGAATCAATCGAGTATTCACCTTCTGTTCGAACTGGGCTTTCACATACAGAATCTCTTGCACGCACCTATTCAGATTCAAGTTGTACCGTTCGTTGAGCTCCGTAATAAGTTGTCTAGCTTCTGGGACACCCATTCCATCGGTGCGCTTTGCAACGCGCTGCAGTTCATCCTGTCCCCATTTGGTCAGCTCTTCAAGGTTAGTTTTCACATCGCTGGTGGCTATTTTAGCGAGATTAGTGTTTATATGGGTCAGATGCTTTTGCAGTTCCTCGGCCCTTGAGCTAAGCTTCTTGAGTGCCGCAAGTCCTTTGTTCAAGGCATTCTTCTTGACGGTTACCTTTTCCTCAGTGACCTGCGTTTCAAGTTCTGTAGTGCTGCTCGTTAATCTGGTCGTTAAAGCGGTTAGGTTATTGGTCAGTGCTTCAGAGATCGCAATGGTCTGACCGGAAATGATCCGGATTTCACTGACTGCCAAGCACAGCGTGAACAACAGGAGGACTCGCTTGGTCAACTGCATCTTATTCAATAATTTCCCAATCACCATTCAACAGGTTTTATAACCAGCACTCGAATGAAATGCAAGGGAGCACTGTTATTTTAATATTGACTCACTTGCTACGATTTGCCGAGTTCTCTTTATGGACTTGAACAGGGAAGCAGCTTCCCCTTCTACTGCATCAGCTGCATCCATGAACGGGGGAACATTTGCGTCAACTCAAATGCGGTGCGGTCGTATGTACAGAATCTGTTTTATACGTACTTAAATACGTAAATTGTATGACGTTAATTTAAGCAAACACACTACTACAATACAATGACGAAGCTTGTGAGAAAAAGAAAATATTCTAGAAAATACACTAATAAATTGTGTTAGCAGCTCTCATGACATCAAGGGCAATACTCAAGTGGATGTGTGCTAGGACACTTATTGGAGAAACCAAAGCTACATTTTCAAGAGGACTAGGGTAGAGATATGGTTTAGTGTACATTTTATTCGTTGTTAGATGTTTTCAATCTGAATACATATTCAATGGGTTACGGGTCTAAAAAAAAGGTCTGGTCCCGTTGAGACCCAGAATCCCAGATGATCGATAACGAAATTTATGAATCTTTACTGATTAGAAATAACCAAAAAAGTTGCGAAAAACAACAACAAATCTAACAGAATACCAATAGAATATTTGCGGAGGATATCTCTTAGACTGTGATCTGGATAGTCAATAGAAAAATTCGATTGGTTGGAGAGAGGAACCATCTATAGACTGTCATCACTATCACTTAGTATTTCGGTAAATAAGACAATTGCTATCAATTTGGCATGTTCTGAGTCTGCTCTTTCTGCTTGAAGTGCGGCTAACCGATCCGGGTGTAAAAAATTCTTTAAGCTTAGTGGTACTTGTTAACAGGGAACCCTATTAAAATCAAGCAGAGATTGGAATGCTCTATGTATGCTCTGTTCCAGAATCTTGCTTACTGTAACATTGTTTACGACTTCATAAGCTTCACATTCCATTAATGGTCAGCAGGCGTTCACTCAACTGGGAAATGTGTTCTTACTGGCAGCGATAAGCTTACTATGCAGTCAGTGGCTACCTCTACCCAACAGGAGGCTACGCTAGCACCAGTGCAGCCACCGCAGGCAGCCCGTACTCCAGACGCATCTCTGCTCAATCTATGGCACACGAGGGATGCGTGTGTTGTCGCCGGTAGTAAAAAAGATACCGGAAATGTTACAGGAAACAAAATGACTTAATGCCCAGCGATTTTCAATGTTCAGGATTGCCAATGCCAATGGCACTCGGTCTGGCAGCTCCCCTAGGCGGAACACCGCATGCACTTAAACAGGCGACGCACGTGGCGCTTGGGTCAGCGAAAAAGTGAAACGGTAAACGGCGAACGGTGAATGGCGTCATAATTGCAATGAAATGCATATAGAAAGCATTTCTGTTACGTATTTGATGCATTGGCCTATACCCTGCACGAAGGTCTAAGGGTGTGCACTTAAATCAATACACACATATGGTATAAATCCAAACCTGATTTGTAACAGACAAGAGATCTTCCATGCCTTCATCAGCTTGTTACATACCGTATTATAGAGGTACAGGGTATATTGCAAAGATGGCATGAGCTGCATTGAAGGTTTAATCAAAGGGAAGTAATGGACAAATTTTTGGATTGAAAAGTAATCTTTTATTATGCTGCTTTTAATCACCCACCACCCAGATTATATAAATGTATTTAAGTCTGCATCTTCGCTTTGAATCGTCTTGTTGATATATTACTTATTTTGCTGCTCCACCTGCTTCTCCTTGTGGTTCCCCTTGAGCGCCGCCTTCTGTTTCTCCTTCTGCTGCACCTTCACCAACTCCTTCTCCCGCCCCTTGTCCTGCTTCTCCTCCAGCACCTTCTCCTGTTCCTTCTCCAGCACCTTCACCCGCTCCCCCAGCTCCTTCTCCCGCACCTTCTCCTGTTCCTTCTCCCGCTCCTTCTCCCGTACCTTCACCGACTCCTTCTCCTTTACCTGCTCCTTCTCCTGTTCCTTCTCCTGTTCCTTCTCCTGTTCCTTCTCCTGTTCCTTCTCCCGCTCCTTCACCCGCTCCTCCAGCTCCTTCACCAGCTCCCCCACCCGCTCCTTCTCCTGTTCCTTCTCCTGTTCCTTCTCCTGTTCCTTCTCCTGTTCCTTCTCCCGCTCCTTCACCCGCTCCTCCAGCTCCTTCGCCTGCTCCCCCACCCGCTTCTTCTCCCGTGCCTTCTCCTGCTCCTTCACCCGCTCCTTCTCCCGTTCCTTCTCCTTTACCTTCTCCTGCACCTTCACCCGCTCCTTCTCCCGCTCCTTCACCCGCTCCTTCTCCCGTTCCTTCTCCTTTACCTTCTCCTGCTCCTTCACCCGCTCCTTCTCCCGCTCCTTCACCTGCTCCTCCAGCTCCTTCTCCTGCTCCGTCTCCCGCACCATCTCCTTTACCTTCTCCTGCTCCTTCACCCGCTCCTTCTCCCGCTCCTTCTCCCGCTCCTTCACCTGCTCCTCCAGCTCCTTCTCCTGCTCCGTCTCCCGCACCATCTCCTTTACCATCTCCTGCTCCCTCACCCGCTCCTCCTCCCGCTCCTTCACCTTTTCCTTCTTCTTCAGGCTCTGGTTCGTAGGCGCTTGGGTTCTCCTTTATAATTGAATTCAGATTCTTTTTACATTCTGCCCTATCCTGCTCCATTCGCGCTAATACGCCGTCAACGCAATATCCACTATAGACACCGTATCTGATCAGTTCATTACCTTCTCTTTTCATAGAAGTCAAGTCATCCCGCGCATACTCCACAGTCTCCACGGTGCGCAAAACATTGTCTTGGCATTGGTTAGCGTTTCTGGAGGGCGAAAAGCAAAGATTCATTTGCTGAATCAGTGCGCCACCGTAAGTTTTGTACTCAAGAATCAATCGAGTATTCACCCGCTGCTCGAACTTGGCTTTCACATACTGGATCTCCTCCGCGCATCTATTCAGATTTTTGTTGTAGCGTTCTCTAAGATCTGTAATGAGTTGTCTAGCTTCTGGGGTGCCAACTCCATCGGTCTGCTTTTCAACACGCTGCACTTCCTCCTCTCCCCACTTTTTCAAGTCGTCCAATTTATCTTTTACCTGGCCGACACCTCCGTTTGCGAGCTTCGCATTTATATCAGTCAGGTGGGCTTGGAGTTCATCGGCGTTTGAGCTGAGCGACTTAAGCGCTGCAAGTCCTTTGTTTAGAGCATTCTTCTTTACCCTTAGCCTTTCCGCTTGAACCTTAGGTTCCAGTTCTGTGATTTTACTTTTCAAACTGCTCCTTAATTCTTCTAGATTCTTGGTGAGTCCTTCAGAGATTGCAATGGTCTGACCGGATATGGTCAGGATGTCACTCACTGCCAAGAACAGCGTGGGCAAGAGTAGTATTCGCTTAGTCAACTGCATCGTATTCATTATTTTTCCGACGACCCTTCTACGGCTTTTATAACCATCTCTCGGCTGAAGTGCAAATATGAGTACAGTTTTTTTTTATTATTCGCATATTTGCTATAGTTCTCTTGCCAAATATTTGAGCAGCTGCGTCTCCTCGATGCATCTATTTGCCGCCTCTACTACCCGGATAGAGCTGGTGTTAAGCAGGGAAAGGGGTTCCATCAACTGCATTAGCTGTGTCCACATGCGGGCGAACACTGCATCAACTTAAATGCTCTACGTTGTTATGTAAAAAATCTGCTTTATACTGAATTAAGTACCTAAATTATAAATATTTACTATTAGTTAGAAGTTATTAGAAGGTTATTTAGGTTATTTCTAGGAACTTATAGCAAACTCTTACGGTGGAAAATGATTTAACTGTACGAGTCTAGAATGGGGGATAAATAGGAAAACTCTGACAAAACAGAACATACGTACCATCTAGAAGTTTAGAAAATAGCCTTTAACTTTTACCTTCTGATATTATATAACGCTCATCCTTAGATAATAGGATGGATCGCTATATATTGGCGCTGGCTAACACCATAGGAACAATCGGCTTTCTACTTGTAGTTAGTTTTCATGTGATATTTAATATATTTTGATTTAGGTTTCATGGGAGTAACTAAATTACTTTCTCTGAAAGATTATTCTATCCTATAGTATTATTTATCATACGCGGACCGCTGCGATTCAAAAATAATATCGATGTACTAAATAGCTTTGATTGAAAACTATCGATACTTATGAAAAGTATCAATAGAGGGTCTATAGATAGATCGCTTGATTAGGTTCAAATGCTGTTCTTTCTCCTCATCAGAACACAGGACAATGAGTGCCTGGTGACTTTAATAGAACTCCATTAATTAAACGATGAATTTTTGCATTGAAAAGTAATTTTTTATTATGCTGCTTTTAATCACCCACCACCCAACTTATGGTATATATAACTGTTTAAGATCTAGGACCTGATCTTCGCTTTGCGTCCAAATGACGTGGATATGTACCTTATTTTCCTACTTGGGGCTCTTCTTCGGCTTCTCCTTCAATTGTGCCTTCTGCTTGCTCTCCTTGTCCCTCACCTTCACCTTCTTCTTGTCCTTCCTCTCCTTGACCTTCTTCTTCTCCGTCTCCTTCACCCTCAGTTGCTACAGCACCGTCTTCTTGTCCTTCACCTTCTGCTTGTCCTTCTTCTCCTTGTCCTTCACCATCAGTTGCTACAGTACCGTCTTCTTGTCCTTCACCTTCTACTACACCTTCACCTTGTCCTTCACCTTCTGCTTTACCTCCTTCGCTTGGATTCTCCTCAATGATTCCATTCAGGTCGTTTTCGCATTGGGATCTATCTCGCTCTAATTGGTCAAAAAGATCTTTAATGCCGCTGAAACCAGACTTAAGCAAATCATTGAATTCTGTTTTTAGAGCTTTCACTTCACTCTTTGCGTTCTCCACAAGCTCTACGTTATGTTGAATGCCGTTCTGGCATCGACGGCTGCTTCTGATTCTTAAAGAGCACTGTTTCATTTCCTCAATCAGAGACTTGGCCTTACTCTTATACACCCCAATAGAATTAGCTAGACGTTGCTCGAACTGGGCTTTAGCACTTTGGATCGCTTCCATGTATCTGTTCAGTTTTTGGACATAGCGTTCGCTCAGCTGCGAAATGAGTTCTTTAGCTTTTGCGGCACCAGCTCCATTGGCGAGCTCTCCAACGCGCTTACGTTGCTCCTCAGCCCATTTTTTCAGGTTATCTAGCTTAGCTGTTACCTTGCCTTCCATTTTTTTGGCAACCTCCTCTTTTACGTTGGAAAAATGGGATAGGAATTCCTCGGCTTTACCACTGAGTGCCTTAAGCTGCGCTAGGCCTTTGTTTAAAGCTTCTCTTTTTATCCTCTGTCCTTCTCCTTTTATTTGAGCTTCAAGTTCCTTAATGTTAGTCTTTAAGTCCTTAAGGCCCGTGGTCACTGATTCAGAGATTTCATTGGCCAGCTGCTTACCGGCTTGACTGAAAGCTTCCAGAAGCTTTCTGTTGGACTTCAGTAGGTTTTCTAGTCGTTGTCTGGCAGATTCAATTCCACCGGCACCTTCTCCTTGTCCATTACCTTCTCCCTGTCCTTCACCCTCAGTTTCTGCTGCACCTTCTCCTTCGCCTTGTCCTTCTCCTTGTCCTGCACCTTCTCCTTGTCCTTCACCTTCACCATCAGCTTCTGCTGCACCTTCACCTTCGCCTTGTCCTTCACCCTCAGCCTCTCCTGCACCTTCTCCTTGTCCTTCACCTTCTCCTCGTCCTTCTCCTGCACCCTCTCCCGCACCTTCACCTGCACCTTCTCCTGCACCTTCTCCTGCACCTTCTCCTGCACCTTCTCCGGCACCTTCTCCAGCACCTTCTCCGGCACCTTCTCCTGCACCTTCTCCGGCACCATCACCTTGTCCCTCACCTGCGCCGTTGCCATTGCTTCCTCCTTTGCTTGTTTCCTCCTCAATGATTGCATCCAGATCTTTTTTGCATTGGAACTTAGCCCGCTTCAATTGCTCTAATACGCCCTTAATGCATTGACCACGATAGATGTCAGATGCGATTGCTTCGCCTTCACTCTGTAGATCATTCAGGTGATCCTTCGCCTTATCCACAATCTCCACGTTATGCTGAATGCCCCTTTCGCATCGAGTGCTGCTTCTGGTTCTTGAAGGGCATTGCTTCATTTCCCCAATCAGGGACTTGGCGTAATTGGTATACTCCTTGACACGCTCACTTAGACGCTGCTCAAACTGGGTTTTTATCAACTGGAGTTCTTCAAGGCACGTGTACAGATTTTTCGTGTAGTTTTCGATGAGCTGAGAAATAAGTTCTTTAGCTTTCGTGGCACCAGCTCCATTCTTGAGCTGTTCAACGCGCTTCATTTTCTCCTCTCCCCATTTATTCAGCTGCACCATAGTAGCATTTACTTGGCTGGCAACTAGATTTGCAAGCTTCTCGTTTGATTCGGATACGTGTGCTTTTAGTTTCTCGGCGTGGGAGCTGAGTGCCTTAAGTGCTCCAAGTCCTTTGTTTAGAGCATTCCTTTTTAGGCTTGACCGTTCTCCTCTGATCTGACCTTCAAGCTCCGAAACGCCGCTCTTTAGGCATGACGATAGATCGTTTAGCCCTTTGGACAGTCCTTCAGAGATTGCATTGGCCATTTGCTGACCGGCTTGGGTTGCAGCTTCCAGGAATAGTTTGTTAGTCTCCAGTAGATTTTTTGCTACATCTCCGCCAAATTGAACACCGCTCTTTGCTGCATTGCTAAAGCCCTCGTAGAAGACTTGGCCAGCACCGCCGAAGCTCCCCCAGGCATCCCCGAAGAGTCTGGAACTGGGTTTGGCCCAGGTGCCACTTGCCGCTAGGCACAGCGTGAGTAACAAAATCGTTCGCTTGGTCAACTGCATCTTTTTCATTGATTTTCCAATGACCATTCAGCGCCTTTTATAACCAGGTCTCGACCGAAGTGCAAATATGAGCACAGCTTGCACGTTATTTCAATATTGGTCCATTTCTTGTTATTCTATTGCCAAATATTTAAGCAACTGCTTCAATCGACGCGTCTGTTACTAACCTGGCTAAAACTGTGTAGTTGCGCAGGGAGAGAGGTTACTGCATCAGCTGCATCACAAATCGACGCGTCTGTTACTAACCTGGCTAAAACTGTGTAGTTGCGCAGGGAGGGATTGCATCAGCTGCATCTACATGAAGGCGCAGACTGCGTCAACTCAAATGCTCTGAGTTATTTTGTTAAGAGTATGCATTATACGGTTTTGTATGGAAGTTGAACATGTTATTGGATCTATTAGGGGTAACCACACTTTTAATTAATCCGACCGGTGCTTTAATGTACTTGAATCTAAAAAAGACAATACCTAGAACTAATGGTATAGGTTTCATATCAGTCTCTTCTGAACAGTCAATTACAACAGTTCACGACGATTGAAGTGGTTGAGTGACGATAATACTCGTGTATTCAATTCATTGCTTTTCATTAATGAAGCTTAATGATGTTTCTGTTAGAGATGGTGTTTCTGCTAATGCAGTAAACATAAATGATATACCTGCAACCGTGCAACAGCCACCACACACTGAGAGGGTCAAGCCCCAACTGGACATTTTATTGAGAAGTCTCCTTCGCCGTCCCATAGGTGTGACCTTTATGTTTAGATAACGCCGTGTTAGAGCAACTTATTTTCTCTGGCCAGCCTGTTGCTCTACAGGAACTCCAAGCCCCATTAATATACCCAGACTCTTGCAAAAATTTGGACTGACAATTGTCCTTTTCCAACTTAAACTTTCCTGTAATAAAAGCTACATTCCTTTAAATTTCTACGTTTTATTAAACTGTTTTGCCTTAAGTTTATCTATATAGAAAATGATTCAAGACAAGGGAAAAACTCTGCTTTAATTTTTATATAATTAGCCCCTCACAAGGGACCCCCTTCCGCCAAAGGCATTCACCCTTTATGCAAAGCTTTGTGCATAAATAGCTAAATTGGCATGCAAGATATTCAAGGAATACATATATGGATGGAGATACCATGGGGTGCGAGGGTTTGAGTGGGGTTTTAACAAAGGACATGCTATGTATCTGTGTGTGATGGGCGTTTGACAAACGTGTAAGTAGCAAAAAAAAGTAAAGTAAAGGAAATGGGAAATAATAGGAAGGAGATGGGGGGAGAATGGGGTGCAGTTGGGTTTCAAGGTAGCCTTGAGAGACATGCAGCAGGAGCATTTTATTAGTCTGCTGTTTGTTTTGTTTAATTATGCTGTCATTAACTTTGTCATACACACATACAGACACTCATATATACACACACACATATACACGTAAGCTGAAAGACAAGGACAACTGTGAAACAAAAGCTTACATGTCGAAACGCAATTATTGCCGAGTGCCGAACAAAAGGGCGACGGACATTAGACGACAATATTCTGTGTGTAGACTGTAGTGTATACTTTTAATGTGGTTAGATTGGTGTGTGTGTGTGTGTGTGGATGGGTGTGTAGGTGAGTGCTCCTGCCCTGTCTAAATGTAGCCTTGTTCCCGCCTCAGTCACTGCGGTCTGCTAGCCACTCTCGGCCAGACATTTAATTTGCATTTTCCACTAATTGGTTTGCATACGCTACATTTTCGCTTCGCTTAATTAATTTAATTAGAAATATGTTTTGCTACAAAGAATGTAACATCCGCTTGCATATGTATGCTATTTTTATGTGCGCGTGTGTGTGTGGGTGTTTCATTAACTGCAATTAACTCTCTGCAATCATATGAATAACAAGAAGCTTGTGTTGCATTTGGTGGCTCATCATTTGCCAGAGTCCACGTAATTTTCGCGATATTTCATATAATTCATCTAATTGTATGTCCTTACTAGCTCTGTTAGAACGAAATACGTATACCATATATCGCATCGTATATATAATTAATATAATTGAGCTGAAATGCATTAAAAGTTACATCAAAAGGAACTAATGAACATTCGCTCACATTTCACGACCACTGCTTAAAAACAACTGTTAGATGTACTCGATTCTTGCTGATCTACGCAGCAGCTGCATATCGCCCTGCCTCCATCGACTAGATAAGAAATATCGCCAACGAACATATCGATATACAGATAACACAGCTGATTGATATAAGATTTGATATAAGACATGCTTTTCATGTTTAGAAAGCTGTTAAGGTTGTGTTAAGAGAATAATTTTCTTAGAAAAAAAGAGGAAGATCCTTTATTCAATTGGCTCCTTCTTAAATTGCCAAATGTTAAGGTCAGAGGAATCTTGACTCTGTTTCTCATACTTCGTGCTAGCTATGAATCTATAGATTGTTGTAAGTGCACCACAGCTTCGGCGCTTGAATGCTGACCAAACCATCCTTTTATGTTTTTATGCTGACCTCAGTGCCTGCAATGAATGGCCATGGCCATGCAGCCAGCAGTCTGTAGCCTGGACACTGATGCTGCTGCCATGGCGTGGCAATCGCGGCCATTAAGTCATTTTGTTTCCTGTTACATTTCCGGTATCTTTTTAGCAACCTCGTGGCCTGAGTGCTGCTGGCGTCTGTTGTCTGGCTGTCTGGTTGGGTGGCAGGATGGCTGGATAACTGCCTCGACGAGGCTCCGTTGGCCTGGAGGTCGGCAAATGCTTTTAAAGTAGGTGGCTGCTTGTTCAATTTATTGCTCTCCAAATGTATTGTTGTTGTTGTTGTTGTTGTTATTATCCTGCTGCAAGCCAAATGCAGCTGCCTTTCAAATTGCACCACATAAAGTGTACTATAGTTTGAAATTAACTTGCCCTTTTTATGCCACAGCACAGATAAAATTGTTGAAAAAGTTTACATTAATGATATGCTTTGTGGTCCTTTGTGCTAAATGAATGCGCTGGCAGCCACTATTTAGATATTATTTAAATATAATTGATAGTTATGTTAATTAAGGATCTACATTCAAGAGAGTAATTGCACTTTCAGACTTGTTTAGAGTTCAAGGCATACAACAGGCTCATTGACTTGATTAAAAAATCCACGATCCATTCGAGTGTATATTCTTGACAGGAACTCTACTGTTTCTTGCTTTTCCTTTACCAAAGAAGGAGATACAAAGGATATTGTAAAATTTCTATGTATTGGCATTCTCAGTGCACATGATTGAATATAGAAAGACTTAAAATCGATGTACATTGGATTATATTTCACTTTGTTGCTTTGATCATAGAGTTTATAGTCATATCTACTTATGCTCAAACTGAGAGCTGGCTTTGCGCACAGTCAATCACTTAAGCAGCCCGAAGGCTGCAGCTCAGCTTGGTTGGCTCGCAGATGCATTTCTCTTTTAGCCATGTTTATTTTGGTTTTGTTTTTGTGGCTGCTGCCAGCGGGCAACTGGCAACTGGCAGCTGGCAGCTGGCATAAACACTAATTTAAAAGCCCATCATAAAGATCAGAGTGAAATGCGTGCACAGATTGCACTGAAGTATTTTCATATACATTTGTCTAACTGAATTCAGCGAACAGTAAAAATGTGTTTGCATTATTTTGCATACTCGTATGCCAAGAGCCAGGAGGCAGGACAGGAATCCTCATACCTGAAACGGAACTCAAACCCAAGTACAAATCTAAAACCTATGCCAGGCAGCTGCCGCATGCATTGCTCATACGCCGCTTTGGCCATGGGGAGGGGCACTGCATTCTGTGGCGGCATCCCTTGGCGCACATGAGGCAGATTTAGTGTGCCAGGTCTGTTTTTTTTTTGTTTTTTATCTTGTCGCACGGTGTACTGCTGTTGCTGTTTCTGCTTTCTGGTCGCAACTGGGGATCAAGTACCAGGTACGAGTGGCAGCAACATTTGTTCATATGAAAATGCCTGACGCGCTCTAACAGTATTGCATGGCAATCCCATCTGGAAGCTCGGCGCTCTCCTCCCGTCTGTTGAATGTGTAACAGCAGTCACTTAGCGCACTCCTGCTCTTCTTCCTTGTCCTTTACCCCCCGCTCCCTGTGGTCGTTACTTCATTGGCACAATCCCCAGACTCAGGCAGCTCAACTGCTTCACTGCGTCCCTGCTTCAGTGTTCAGTTGGTTTCATTGTTTTGCTTTGCTTTTATACATTTTTTTATTTTTCGCCACGTATTTTCCTTTAATGCGCTGCGGATTTGCTGTGAAATATGCCAGCACAGAGACAATCACACAATCGCACAACCACACACACACACATATATGCACATACTAGGTGTATAGTGTGCCCGTATCTGCTTACACTCCCGGTTGGCAGCACTGCGGCCCAGCACTTTTATGCTAATTAAGTTTATGCTAATTTAACTTATTGCCACTAAGTTGGCCCACATATGCGGCCAGCCGCAAAAGCTTCCGTACGAGCTCCTCTTCGCAATCGCAATCGCAATCGAAATTTTCTAAGTGTTTCGCCGACTAACGTCTGTCACTGAAAGCTCATTAAGAATGAGATAGTAGGGGTATTCATGAAACTTAGATTGCAATCAATTGGCTAAAAGTATTTATAATATATTTATTTATAAATCACTGTTCAACGAGCTGTGGGTATGTGTTCATTGCTTTCTTATAAGCATGAGTATAATTTTATCCTTGAACTGCTGCCTCTTACCTCTGAGTGTGACCGTATTGTATTGCCTTAAATAGGCCAATTAAACTGCATTCATCGCATACAGCTGCCTTCGCAGTGGATACACCTCTTTTTGCATAAAAATAACTTTCAGTTTTAATCAATTCATCGTTTCATCATCGTTAAGTTAATACCATAATTTAATCGACATCCATTAAGGTCAAAGTAATTTATTTAATTAAAGGCTGAATTTCAAAATTAAATCGCTAACGTCGATAATGTAAATAATAATGAGAATGTTTCCCAATGCCTCTGCTTGATTCGCTGCATTTATTCTATAATACATACACATATTGTAATATATATTATATATATATATGTATGGATATAGGTATATATGTATGTATGTTTATTGTTTAATATTTACGACTTACATGGCGAACGCGTTATTCTTCTCGGCTTTTCTTCTTTCTGTCTGATTTTTGTGTATGCAAATTGCATTTAAAGCAATAAATCAGTTTTAATCAGGACACAGTCCACGCAGCTGAACCTCACCGGCCACCGGCCACATGGCCATTCCTCTGCTCCTCCATTCTGTTCTGCTCTTGATAGGCCTTCATATATATATTTATATCTATATATACATGTATGTATATATGTATGTATTCATGAACATGCCTTTGTGGGTGGCTGTGGTGCTACGGTGGAGGGTCATATGTGAATGCAGGTGGTATAAGAAAACGCACTGCACGTATGGATGACGCTTCATTAAATAGTTTGTATGCGTTGCTTATTATCGAAATGCGTTCATTAAATTGCGTATATTCAAGAGAATAAGGACTATAATAAAGCTCTTCAAGAAAATCAATTTCAGTCGGCAGAAATCAGTTCAACTTTTAAATTTTATGGAAAAAAAATAAAAATAAATGAAGTATACAAATTATTTAAGATGGATCCAGTATTGAAACAGGAGGTTTATAAATAAAAACAACATTAAATATATAAATCCAATACAATATATAATTATTTTATACAGCAATTACTGAAGTTACACATTGAACACATTTGGTGCTTATCCAACTTGACTAAGTTGATCACTTTTGTTGCGAGTCTTTCTGGGGTTTTTCAAGCTGATTCAGTAAGAGTGTCGTAGCAGTGAGCTTTGTACTTCCAGCGCCTATGGCTGAGCCAATTAATTGGAATTTAGTTGGAGCGATTCTGAATGCATGCTGCCAGCGATTCTCCAATTGGGCCATGTTTCAGAATTCCCTTAGGTCTTTCTGGGGTTTTTCAAGCTGATTCAGTAAGAGTGTCGTAGCAGTGAGCTTTGTACTGAACAAATTAATTGGAATTTACTTGGACCGATTCTGAATGCATGCTGCCAGCGATTCTCCAATTGGACCATGTTTCAGAATTCCCTTAGGAATACTCTTATACTCTTACTCAATAAAGTATGGAGTATATACATATATATATCTGTAAACATATATATATATATTGCATGTTGTAATTATATATTTAATTGTGCAGTTGAACGAAATGCAAAAACGTCACATCGAAAACAACATTTTCAGTCAGAAAAAATGTGTACAAGTTTTTGGCAATGCAAAATTATTTGGTACATGTAAAATTTGTTGGCCTATACTCTCTCACACACACACACACACACACACACATACAGAAAATATTGCTCTTGTTTTTTGTTTGGCATCGAATGCTGAAAAACTAAAAGTTAATTGGAGGCAATTATTTTGACATGCCAAATGTCCTGTTGCCCGACCCAGGATCCAGCTCCATCCGCAGCACCAGCTCCTGGCAATGCGCCAGTGTACATATGGCAGGCCTTATATATAGTATCTTTCCCACCTTGTTACGTATGTATTACTATCACTTGGCAATTTGTGCGTTTCTGAGTTTGGCTCAAAGCGTTTTTGGCTCTCGGAGAAACGCACAAAACATTTTTGGCAGAAATTGACGGCTAGGTTTAAAATTTGAATTTGGTTTCCGGTTTTGGTTACCGTTCGGTTAATTTTAGATTTTGCTTTAAACTTGATTTTCCTATAGATTTAATAAAACTACAACCTGCCACGCCCCTAAAATTGTTTTTGACTGCGTTTTGTGCATTTCATGTCGTTTTTATGGTGGTTTTCTTTTCTATTATTTTAGCTTCTAATTTGTCGTCCTGACTGGCCAATTTCTGCCATCACCTCTTATATACACATTTATATATGTAGTGTATATATAAGTGTCGGTTTGTGTGTAACTTGTTTAGCTGAAATGTATTTTATTATTTATGCGCTGGCACTCAGTTTTTGCTGTTGATGTCTCCCCCACAAAACATTTTCAAGCTGACAGGCCACAAAACTTTTTGCCTCAATGAAGTTTTGATTTTGGCCGAGTTTTTGGGTTCGTCAAACAGCACATGCAGCAGAGGGACGAAGGAGTGTGTTGGTGTAAGATGAAGAAGGGGAATAAGGCAATTACATGAAAATGCATTTATTATTATAGCAAATTTGCTATTATACCCTGTAACCATTAAAGGTGAATGAAGGAGGTTTGTTGAACTAGAACAAAAACTGTTTTTCTATGTTACCTGTTCAAACTTGTTTAGTCAGAGACTAAAAGAGGTGAAGATGATACCAAATTTGGTTGCAATTAAACTGGGACTAGCTGCCAGGTAATTACCAGTTGCAAGTGCTACCTGACTTAAGCTGAACTCAAACGGGACTTATAACTGTCTACAGACTGACGAAGTGTCGCTAATATAGAAATTTCTTTCCCTTCTTTGGCTCCTTCTGCATTTAATGATACACCCTAAACTAACCTTAGTGCTTAGTCCTTTCACACGTTGTCTGCGTATCCTGAAAAGATTAAATTCAATTTATAATGAAGGATATTCTTACCTACCTAGGGTATAACCCAGTTGTGCACTCCTTTCTAGTGCTGCCCTTGACGTAACGTGTGAAAAGGCCAACAGAAGCTACATTAAAAATGCAAGTTTGCTCCGCTGATGTTAAAGTTTTTACTGTGGTGCAATTTCTACAGGGGTTTCTGACTGTGGTTTAGACTTATTGCACATTTGTTTATGTTTCTGCAATCAGGTTGAGCTTGAGGTCTGTGTTGTTAGTGTTAATTTTCATTTGGAGTTGCTGTAATTAAAATACTTACGAATAAAATTCTAAAATTCATTAAAAAAAACATTATTCTACTGAAAAATAATGTATTAGTTTATTACAATATCAAATTATACATACACCATAATATAAGTATGAAATATTAATAGTTGATTCTATCTATTATATGTATACCCTAAAACTTTTTCAAAACTAAAGAAGAAACTAGATTTTCTTTGGAAAATCCTAAAACCTTCTATTTCTATAACTAACACAAAAAATAATCGCAATTTCCCATTCCCACATGGATAATGCGGGCAACGCGTGGCCATAGATCATTATTAGGGAAAAATAATAAAGTCACCTGAAGAAAATTTATCAAAATCATAAATCATTTCAAATTGCTACCAATTTAATATGCGCATTTGTGTGTGTGTGTGTGTTGGTGTTGTCTGTGTCCGTGTGTGCGTAATAATTGCTCAATACATGCATGTAGCGGCGTTTGAAATATTTGCAAGCTGGCGCTGAAATGTATGCAATGGATAATGTTGCTCCTTAGGCATTAAAACTCACTCGTTTGAGTGGAAAAAGGCACTCACTCGGTAGGAAATCTCGCTCTTAAGTGACTCAGTTAACACGAGTGAGTGGAAGTTGGAGTAGGTGACTTGAGTAGATTTGTTATTTAATTAAGAGAAACTCGAGAGGGTTTCTCTGCTTTAAAAATATACTCAAAAATGCAACTCAATTGAGTGAGCTGTAATTATTATTGCATTCTACCTATTGTGCTCTTTGAGTGTAACTGTGCGTCGATCTATGGTCTAAATTTTGAACAATAATAATAATATAATAATGATAATGACATAATAATTATTCGATTTATGTTAATTGTTTGTTAAAGAGTTTTCAAATAACTTCTTTTTATTATATATTCTTTTAGATATTCATATTTTACAAGCAAATTTATTTAGGTATATTATTTATTTATGTACTTTTTAAAAATATATGCGCTGATCATCAATAAGCCACAACTAATGTTATTAGATGATAAAAAAGAATACATGTTTTAGTACTAATAACTTCTTTGAGATAAATGCCTGTTTGAGTGAGATCATGAGTGAAAGTTTGAAGCTGTTCTCTTTGCTGTCACACTCTTGCCAAATTGAGCAATTCAGTTGTTCTCATAAGAGAAATACATTTGATATTTTACGAGTGAGATGTTTGAGTTGTGATTTCAAAGTCTCTTTCTGTTTACTTAAGAGAAAATTTGAGCAACTCAATTGCTTGAGTTCTAAATGGAGTGATATTTGTGCTCAAAGTTGGTCCTCAGAGCTGTGGCTTACTCTGAGTAGAATAGCAGACAGAACGACTATAAACAAAACAGAAATACTCATATTTTTGACAACTGCTAAAACTTTTGGCTCAAAGGAAACTAAAATGATAACCAAATATAGTTTCAATGGACTTTTAAGTGCAATCTTATACATTTTGCATAAGTTGAAGTCAAGCTATGTTTAACGTATTGGAATTCTAGTTAGATAAGACTGGGATTGGATACTGTATGACACTTCATAAACAGAACAGCTCTCAACATTCCAATTGGATTTCAGTTAAATTATTTACATTCTAACAGTAAATGTCTGCAGAATATGTGAGCGAGACAGCAAGTCTTAAGTCATGCTTAACGCTTTTATTGCATAGAATAGGAACGCTTATCTTTCGATCAATGAATGAGAAGAATGAGAGAATAGAAGAGGCTGAAAATAAACTGTGCTGCTGGTAGATTTAACTGTAAATAGATCGAGTTGCCGTATGAATGGAAGTATAAATAAGATTATATATACATAGGTATAGCTGCATATGTATATGTTAGCCTCTGGGTATATGTGTCAGTAGCAAGCATTCTCGACTTTATAGTTGTTAAGTGAAACTTAAATCGATCGTCAATAAATAAATATAATCAACAGTAATCAACAGCTGCGTGAAAACGGCACTCGTTGGCATTAAATGTACTCAATGCACTCAATGTACTCGATGCACTCGATGCACTCGCAAATTTTGCAGTCGACTAACGGGTCTCAAAGGAACTGCAATCCAACAGACCGAGACGAAAACAAACAAAAACAAAATGAAGCTATAAATACATTTGGCATCGCACAATGGTCATTTCAATGGCCAGTGAAGGCTTCTCCTTCATCGTCATTTTCCTACATTCCATGCTGCAGCAGGAGCAGCAGCAGCCGCAGCTGTAGTGTCCTTTTGGTGCGCTTTGTGTTGGCAACGGCGACGGCGATGGCAACGGCAACTTTTAATTAAAATAAAAGAAACAACACACATACACACACATAGCAGAGGGGACAGAGACAGTGAAAGAGAGAGAACGAGAGCTGGGCTTGACTGAAGTATTGATATAATGATGATGATTGCGGGTAAATCACGACAACAATAAAAATTAAGTTTAAGCGCATTTAAAATGCCAACACTCAACGGACAAGGCATGAAATCAATGCGCACGAGTTAAATGCAACACACACACACACACACACACATACACACACTGCTAGAGTCGCCGACAAAGCAATAATCGTAATAAACAATTGTACCCACACACACACACACACACACACACACACAAACATACACACAGTGAGGTAGAAAATTAATTTTTGTTTTTAAATAATAGGCTTATAAAATAATTAAACGCAAACGGCTTATATTCACGGTAGTGTGGCGGGGATTGGTCGAAGAGGGGAGGGGCATTGGGGGAATGCAAGTGCGGTTTACTTTGGAGGGCCATAAAAACATGAAAAATGCTTGTGAAAATTTGTGAAAATATTACGCGAGTTGTTGCATTGGCATTTTCAAATAGCAACAAAAACAGAAACAACAACTGACAATTAATTGTTAAAAATCAATTTACAGAACGCATGTGGTTAACTCATTTATTTGCTCGCACGCTCAACTCTTTTAAACTTTTATTTGGTTTTTCCTTTATTTTTTCGCTCGCTTTTTTCCTCTTCATTTAAATAAAACACGTAATAATTTGAACAATTTTATGCCAGAGTCGAATCTCTGCCCGCAAAATTGATACAATTTATGCCCTCCGGCTGGAAAATTCCACAGCTAAAGTTAATTCAATGAAAATGATTATGGCTGAATTCTGATTGATTTTGTTTTTCCTTTGAGATACACATGGATTAAATTTACTATTTCAGTACAGGCAGCTGTTCATAATTATTTTGTGATATTAATGAAAGTTTCCTTTTACTTCATTTAACTATATTCGCTGTTTATTTTTAACTTAGACAAAGATATTTTGTTCATTTTGGTCTTCGTAAAATATATAAACAATTTTATTGATCGCTAACGAATAATCGCTTTCTTCTATAGTACTCCCCATTCTCTTTATATGCGTATGAAATTAAAATTGTTTTTATTTAATAAACGCTGAAAATTTAATTCATTTTATTTTCCATATGTTGAGACATAGATTTGTCACTTCTTCTAATCAACAACTATCATTCATCTTCACCAAAAAGAAGAAGTTAAAATATGACGAATTTTACTTTTGATTTTGATAGAGAAGCTGCCACGCCTATTGTTCATCTTAAACTGTAACTCATATTGCTTCTGCTCAATTTTCAATTTCAGCTTCCTTTGTTAGCATTGCTTGTCTTAAAAATGTTTGGAATAATCGAAATTATCACCATGACCAAGTCGTGATAATTAACTCTTCTTTGGAGAACATATCCAATGCATGTGCCCGAAAGAGTAAATAAAGAATGAACTTAATTTACCCTTTCCAGAAATTTGTAAAATCGCACGCAATGACCGCGAGACGTACAAAAGCTGCCTGCTGCGATATGAGCCTGCGTTGCTGGGGCTAAAGGGATAGTCGCTAACAGAATGTTGTTGTTGTTGTTGTTGCTGTTGCTGTGAATGATGATGATGCGTGTTGTCTGCCTTTGTCTCGACTTGCCATTGCCAACATCGACGTGCTGCAGCCTGATGTCTGATGCCTGATGCTTGGTGGCTGCTGGCTGGTGGCTGCAACATTACTCATACGCCACGTTGCAACGGCCGCAGCCTCGCCTCATTCATTTAGTCGTCAAGTACAAGTGCATTTGCATCGAAATTGATTGCTCACAAAACTGTCGATATGGCAAAATTGCCAATTTGGCGCTTGCGAAAAGGTGGGCCAAAGGGAGAGAGAATCGGTGGATGAAGAGGCGTGGCAGCCGCTGTTCCGTTGCTGCCTCAACAGTTTGCTGATTAAAAGCCTGCTTAACTAAAATTGAGAGCGCGTTGGTTTAAGTTTAATGCCACTTGAGTAGCAGCAAGCAAGTGCAGCAACAACCACAACAATACCTGTGTGTGTGTGTGTGTGTGGGTATGACTGAGTGTGTGCACAGAAAACGTTTAAAACTCTTTTCAACTACTCGTAAATGAACAGTTTTAACAGCCTGCCAGGAAGCAGGTGGAAGCAACCAACGATCTACTTCAATGACGGTTTTACCTGTTCCTGTTTTTCGTCTTCTTCGCGCAGTTGCGTTTTATACCCTCATTTTCAAGACAAGGTTAAAGTTATACAGAATATAGAACGAGAAAGCATTCGGGTTATATATTCTTGAACAGTCGAAATCAGCTACTCGTCTGTTAATCTATTTGCCTAAAGAAACACAGGTTACCTTCGTTAAAGATTAGTTCCGTTTGAAAGAGTATCTTTAAGTCGGTCATTTTCGATCTTAGAGATTCTACTTCATTTTTTTACTCTTTACTCAAGTTTGTTTGCGTTTGTTTTCAACTTTGGCAGCCAAAAATGTTTTATACTCATAAAAAGGAAATAAAAACTGCATAAAAAGCAGTTAAAAACTTTTCAAATATTATGGCGAAAATGTAAATGAAAATTGAAATAATTGCTAGCAACTATTTGCCATTGTTTATTTTTTCATTTTGTTTGGGTTTTCATATTGTTTTGTTTGGTCCAAAGAAACATAAATCGGCGAATACGAACAAAAAACAATTCGAGAATGAAATAAAAGTCTAGCAATACTCGAACATGAAACTACAACAAGTTACAGTATCATATGTAAGGTAACCTACAATTGGTTATTTTATAATTTTTTTAACGTTAATAATGCAATTTGATCTATCAGATATAAATGTATAATATCATGTACATAATTATTAAGTAGATCCAAATTGAACCCACATAAAAGTTGATTTACAATAAACAAACCCAATTAATATTGTACCTAATTTGAGGTACTATCGATGGTCACTCTAAAGTGCAACTGGCTGCTAGTTATGGTCACCCTAATGTCAGGTTATACTATGAATCTTACTAAATCCATCGCTTTCCATATCTTTGAAGCCCATTTAATATTTGTATCCCCCTCGCAGATGTTAACATGGGCTTAACAGTCAGAGAGTAACTTAACATAGCCCGTAACAAATGACAAGAAAAGAAAGAAAATAAGGGAAATTCTTGATAGAATCATAAAATATACTTTAAA
Source organism: Hirtodrosophila trivittata (assembly GCA_035045065.1). NCBI lineage: Eukaryota > Metazoa > Arthropoda > Insecta > Diptera > Drosophilidae > Hirtodrosophila > Hirtodrosophila trivittata. Next base: position 2,044,290 of record JAWNNK010000866.1, read on the forward strand.
AAAAGATACACACATATAATATCGAAACAAATTCAAAATACAAAGGGACATAAGAAAATAAATGCATATGTTTAACAGAAGCAAAGCTGCCATCATTTGTGCTTCCAGGTAAAGATTGTAAGTTCGCTTTAATATTGTTATTGTTTCCAGCTTAACTTATGAATAGCAGCTTGGCCCAGTGTTGACACAACCTACCAGCAATTGTCAAGCCACAGAGCTGGAAGTCTAGTTGTATGAGTTCTGGGAGTAAACATCAATCAGGTTCCATCGAAGGCTGCCAAAGTAGCCAACAAATTGCCTTTGGCATATATGTACGAGTGCTACTCATGAATATACTTATAAGTATTTGGTATGTCTTAGGCAGCAATCATGATCTGAAGAACATCAATCAACAGCTCAGACTGAATCCTGCCATTGACCTACAGACGCAGCCTTAAACGCAAACTCAAACTCAAATTTGGACTTCGGGTGCATAACTTCAACACTGGCTAATAAACCCAGACATGAAACGAGATGCCACAGCCCAGACATCTTGTATGTGTGGGTGAGTGTGTGTGGGTGTGTAGGTGTGGGTGTGCATACTTTTGACAGCTGCCAAACAAGCGTTGCACATTAACGGCAATTGCTTTTAAATTGATTGATTTGCGTGGCCCAAACAGCTAAGCGGCTGCGACTGCTTACTCTCCACGTATGTGTGTGTGAAAGAGTGTGTGTGTGTGTGTGTAAAGCCCAAATGTGTCCAGGACGTGCTATTGACAGCAATGCCTTGATTGCATGCTCATAACTTCGCCACGCCTTCCACTTCCAATTGACCGCCTAGTGCCTGCCCGCCAACTCGTCTGCTTTTTGGCAAACAAAATATGATTGCCTGCAATTAGGCGCAACGCTTCTGGCAACCCTCGACCGCTCGAGTACACTCGCAAGCGCATTAAATAAGAAATTTTCAGAAATTGCATAACAACACGCCAAAAACTAATTACACACGTGGCTAAAACAGTCGCCACCGAAGTTTCAGTTTCAGTTTCAGTTTAGGCCCAATTGCACTTCCACTTGCAGTTGCATGCATGCATTCAGGTGTTTGCCGAGGGTCCCTGGTCAACGGTCAGTGGTCAGTGGTCAGTCGTCTGTGGTCCAAAGGCCACACATTGAACTATGCTCATGGGTGTAACTACACCCTACACCCTACACCCTACACCCTTTACCCCCAGTAATAGCTGTGACTCAAATAAACTTGGCAGGATATCAGCTTGCCAGTGAGAGGCTTGTCGATATTTGGCGTAGAATCGTCGAATTGTGTTCGCCTAATTGGAATATTGCCTTCTCGAAATTGGAGTCCTTTAAATGAAGAACACGTAATTATGTAATACAATCTTTGATAGATGTTAATATTAGTTTACCTACATCAAAATATATATCCAACAGGTTAGAAATACTTTCCTTTCTTTTATTTTACATTTCTTTTCGATAGAGTTTACTTTTAACAGAAGCTTAACATAACATTTGAGTATTAACAGGAAACTGTTAAGAAACATGCTTAGACTCTGCATAATTTTTATTTCTTTCAAATATCAGTTTATTTAAAGACAGGTAACATTGGATCGGGATAATAAAATGATATTTCCGTATATACTTTTTAACAGTCTGGCTGGTTCGATACTGTAAATGATGTTTTCTGTTATACTCAAATATTGGTGATTGCAAACTAAATCAATAAATGAATATTTATATATTCAATATTAGAAATATAACAAACAGATAATGAAATCATAAAGTAGACAGGATAACTTTGTTTCCTTTGCTCTTTGTTTTACCACATAGTCCTGTAAAAAAGGGACTCGAAACAATTTGTTGCACAGTTTTATGCGCTTTTCACACATCACAAAATTTGAATAGCCGCCACAATTCATAAACGTTAAGGGAGCCGCCTGGCGCAATGTATGCTAATAAATTTCTAATTGAATAAGCCATAAGCAAATGTGCTGCCCACAGACATACATAGAGAGCACTCATAACTTATAATGTCATTCGAATGGCTTAAAAGCGTTATCATTTCTTTATGTTTTTCCTTACTGCTAAGCGGCATTCGAAGCGAGGGCGTTCGAGAGGACAAAGCGAGCAATGAAGCAATGGATTGAAGAGTGGAGAGGGGAGAAAGGAGCAAAAAATATTGTATGCATAACGTATATGGCCAACAAGCAAAATGGCAGATAGTTGGCAGGACCCGACAGCACCAACAGGACCAACAGGACATGAACGAACAACCAAGCAATGAACGTGCGAATGTACGAGCGACGGCACCGCATTTGCATTTGCATTTTACAAACAATTGAAAAAGTAGTTAAAGTTTTTCATGCAGCCAGCCGCTGCTTTCACTTTATCACACACACACGCACACACACACACACACACATACAGTTACTCTTGAAAGTACGCTACCAATTTTTTTTTGTGCAGATTGTGCATATGGAATGGCTCATAACGAAGCACCATACTTGGCATTGGTGCTGGAGCTGGAGCTGAAGCTGGCTGGCGGGGGAACTGCAGTCAATGCCACAGAAGCCACACACAACCAGCAGCAACCCGACCCTCGCTACCATCTGTCTGTACAGTCTGTCAGGACTTTTTGCTTTCTCCCTTGCAACGCCAGTTTTTCGTACTTTTTGGCACTACATTTTGCGCACTTTCGCTGCTCGCCGGCTGCGGTTGCTTAGCTTTTTATATGGATGTGAAGTTCACGTGTTTACCTATCCAGTGGTCTACTTATCCACCAACTGCTCACCTGTCCAACTGACACCGTAAGTTGACACATTTGTGTGGTGTCCCTTTGAGGCAGCTGCAGTTGCCGTTGCAGCATATGATTTTCATTTCTAAACGGATTTCGTAATGAGATGAAGATTAGCTCCAGCTGGGAGCACTATGCAGACAAAGGACCATTATATTGCAGATGGGATTAGGGATTCAGTTATGAATTTATTTCCATTTCGTTGTCTGAATTCCTGTTTTATATTTTAACATGTTTGCTCTGTTTACTTAACAGTAGATTTTTCTGTTAACTTGAAATCTAATGTTAATGTTAACAGAATTTCAGCTACTTTCGATATGCAGCTTTAAAAACAAATTTAAATCCAAGTTTTAAGCAGTTGCTGATTAGATGCATTTAGGGTCAGTGAATTGCTAGAGATTCGTGCACAGGACAAGCTTGGGATGGTCAGGACGATTGGGATTTGTCGCTGCAGCAGGACAGTCTATGCAAATGTTTCATTATTTGGACTATCAATAACTGATTTACATTTGTGCTGAAGCTGCACAAAATGCTCGCAAGACAGAGCCAGAAACGTACAGCTGCAGGGTCATTCCGGAGTGTGGGAGAGACAATGCAGACGCAGAGCTTCGGAGGAGCAGGAGAACGGAGCTGGGAATGGCTAGCAAAAACAACGCGAGCACAGAGCAAACAATGACAACAAAATATGCTATACTCGGGGGCTGCACTTAAATGAAATGCCAACAAACCAAACAGTTAAATCGGTTGGCTGGAGGTGAAGCGGGAATTGCTGGGGTCTGGCTAAATCCGGAGCTTGGGCGACGGCCTGGCCCGGGGGCGCCACTGGATGAGCAGCTTCATTTCAGCGTATAATTGAGCGCGCACAAAATATGCGACAAGCGACAACTGCTGGGGCGTTGGGGCATTGTGGCATAAAGGCGTGGCATGTGGAATGCAATGGGAGGTAGCGAGGCCAGGGGATCAACTGGCGAAGCGCATTGTGTGCGGCTTTAACAAAGATTTGCGGAAGTATGAAATTTTCCTATTACTTTGTCGCAGCAAATAGAGCGGAAGTCAGTCAACGAATGCAGCTCAGGCAGCCACTTGATTGCCTCATGTCTGTGGGCGTTTAACTCCGAGTCCCACAATGGGTGTGGCACCAGAAACGTGCTGCGTACATCTGTGACTTGCTCTGTTTCGTATAGAGAGCGTTCAGCGTGCTTTTTTGGATGCCAGTCTGGTAACTCTGCTCCACCACAGACTCTGTCTGTGACTGTCTACCATCCAAAATTATAGAATTGAATAAGAATGGAATGGAATAGAATATATGAATGCAGTTGCAGCAGGATCAAAAGGATGCACGAGCTGCCAGGTGGCAGCCTGGCTAAGCACGTGGACACAATGTGACAAGGTCAACTCGTTCGGGGCAAGGCAATGATTAATGAAGTTATACACTCGGTTATAGATGGGATGGATGAGTGCATGAAGAGGGGGAATAATTGCTGCAGTCCTTGGCTGACTTTAGGTTAGAGCTAATCTTTAGAGGTGAGTTAGTTGAAAGGAAGATAGAAGCACTTGACTGACATAACCTGGATAACTTGAAGCTAACAAATGGAATGCGAGAATGTGTGCAAAACTGTCACAAACCCTATCTTGTAGCTTTAAAGATACGAATACTCTATACAAAAGCGTAAATGTAATGGATGTACATCTGTTGCAGCTGTCAGAAGGGTACTGCAGACTATATACACAATATATATATATATATATATATAATTTCGATTAACAACAACGTATTACCATTTATTCATTATTGATAATATAATCTTCAATATTAATTTATGCAATGAAAATCACAAGAGGTTAATTTAATTTATAAAATTGATTTAACATAATAGATACATAATTTTTGATACGCCCACCACATTTTATTTTTTTTAATAACTTTACAAATTATCAATTGTTTTGCAACAAACAAAAAGAATTCATATTAATAGGTATATAATAGGATTCGTAAAGCTTCATTTAAATCTATGTGGAGGCTCCCAGGTATGGAATCTCTGTTAAAGCCTTCATATTCATTTTTAGAGATTTATTGCTAGTATATTTTCATGCTTGTGTCGCCTTTTGATGTAGTCTTCTGACTTACCAATTTATTTAACCCTGACAAAGGAAGTATTCAAATCCTTTTACCCTTACTATTTGTTGAACTCAGTTCCCCAAAGTTCTATAGCTTCATACTGGCTTTAGAATTGCTTTATACTGGCTAACTTTATTTCCAGGCTGGTATAAAAGTATTACAGGAAACGTTATCAAACGTTATTTGAACACGCTTCTGTTGTTTTCTATGTTTCCTTAGTATAATTAACTAAACAACTAACTAAATAGTTAAAAAATTCAATCTATTTGCAGTATAGAATAGTCTTTATGCAGTTAACAGACTGTAAAGACTTAATGCTATAGTCTCTGTTAAGGCTCTGTTAAGTCACATAGATTAAGAAGATACTACAATTGGGAGACAATAGGAGTAGGTGAAAAGCATATATTTATACACACTTCGTGTCCAGGCATTATATATCCATTGCAGATCATTTATCAGCCATTAACAGAGGATATCTGGTGTCAATACGGAACGCTTGGTTCAACGGAAATTTATACGAATGCGATAGTATTCCACTTTAATAGTTAATTAGTGCCGTTTGCGTAATTGTTAATTGTTCTTGTCGTCTGGCTAAATTCAGTTGGCTCTGTGGCCGTAATTGTTTATTGAAGCCAAATGACCGCGCAAAGACAACGCTCCAAGTTACCAGCCGGTTGGGTGTGGTGCATGGGCTCAAGCCGGAGCCGGAGATAGAACCCAAAGCAGGAACCTGGAACAGGATACAGAATGCATATGGTGGCTGCTATGCAACGTATGCTTCTGTGTGCTGGATGTGCGTACGTTGTGTGTGTGTGTGTGTTTATTTATATATGTGCGTGTGTGTGTGCAAGTATGCACATAAATTGTTGCATACCAAGCAGACGCTTTAAGGCATTCGAGCATGGCGTGTTCTGCGGTTTGAAGCCTCAATTGCATAGCAATCTCATTTTGTGTACGGCGTTTTGTTGATTGATGGTTAACCAGAAAATCAATATCACTATGCTAATGAGACTAGCATAAATGTGGAGTACAAGTGCTCCTAGCTCCTTGCTCCTGCTAGCCCGGAGACACTCCTACTCATATTGTCTGGCAGCATTGGTAATGATTCATCTACAATTGCATTGGACTGCAAAGCGTGTTCTAAGCTCAACCGGAACTAACTATCCAAGAGCCTGTAAATCAATCGAACTGATGCATAAAATGCATTTTAATGAAAGAACTTATGCACACTGACATAAGTGTGTGTGTGCTTGTCTGTATGTGTGTGTGCGGGCTTAAAAGAGAAAAAGAGTGTGTGTGTGTGTGTGCTTGTGAAGCTTTTATTCAATTATTAAATTGTTTATGCGGCTTCATTGACGCGTGATGCGTTTATCGTTGGCCTCTGCGTGATTGAGCATGCAATGGCCTTACCTGCCCCCTTTGGCTGTTATCCATTTATTCATTCATTCATTTATTCATTCATTTTGCCATGTGTCCGCTTTGTCAATTGTCAACTGCCATCCTACTAATTTAATTAGATTTTAATTTATTATTGTACTTTGCCCACGCATCTACAATAATCATACCCTGTACAATGACAGAATTCATAAAGGTTGCTTTGACCATTCGTAACGTTGAATCTGTTATACAGTGAGATATAAGGGAACAATCATTTTCCTTAAATTTGTCTCTGCCCAAAAGTGGTATTCGGTTTTTTAGGGCTATTGAGTAATAGATCGATGGGAAAGAGTGTCCACCTAGAGAGGATTCACTGTATGTTAATGTATAATGGGTTATAAAAAGATTTACTCGAACTTAAGTTTTATATATTAACATATTTCTTATATAATTCAGACTTTAATAGTTTGCATTACAAGCTGATCTTGTTTCGGGTAGTTGGCAACACTGGGCAGGAATCAAAGTCAAAGAACGAAGGTAACTTAAAGCGAGGCAGGAATCAAAGTCAAAGAACGAAGGTAACTTAAAGCGAGGGAGTTGGCAGTTCAACGATAATAGTCCTAGTAAAATATTAGAAAACATCAAATTAAATTAAACTTATGTAAGACATATCTTAGGTTCTTTTATAGGGTATTCCAATAGTCATACAGCCATCGTTTAGTCAGTACATTTAGTTTTTCGTCATTCCAAGCGGCTAATTACAAAATGTTTGAAATTTTTCCGTCCAACCCATTTTGCGGCTTTCTATTAATAATAAATTGCGTTTGTATTTTGTTGCACAATTTTAGGCGCTTCATTTACCATTTACCGTTCGCCTATGTGGACACAACGCGTTGCAATGCGCCTCGTCGCGTAATTAGGGAGCTTAAATGATTGTTTTTTGAAAATTAAATTGTGGCACGTATTGTTTAATGGTTTCTGTAAATATGCACAGATAATGGTCGAAGGGTCGATTTGAAAGGTTTAAAATATCACTACATGAAATTAATAGAAATAATGCATTTAATATTTAATACTATTTTATGATCTGATAAAAATAAATTCGAATTTGAAAATAAGAAAAACTAGCTTTTCACAATCTGCTTTTATTTATTTATCTCGCTTTTCTGGCCAGAACTTGGGATCTCAACACGTACTTGTGACGTCACCGCAACTTGTAAGTGCTTTACTTGTAAGACTTTACACCATAAACTATTCTTGAATCACTGAAATATTCCATCATGGAGCATTTTAACTGTTGTTACTTAACTTAATGACTATTGGATTGTCCAAGCGTCTCATATTGAAACTTTTATTTATATATATGTGCATATTTAATCTGTTATTAAGCGGCTTTACACCTTAATCGGTGCTGACAGTTGGTAACCACTTGTCAATTATGCATTGAAATATTCCGCTTGATTCGCGCCTTTTACCCAACATCCAGACTCCCATACACTCCCATACATATACCCATATATCCGTATATCCGTAGTGTTATCTGCCCGTGCAGTCGATAACTTTAACACCGTAACGCGCATTTTAATTATTTTGACATTTTGCCATTAGCTGTAAAATATAATTAACTGCCGCAAACACGATTTAAATGCAAATACGCAAGAGTAAAATATTAAATAAAAATGCGGGCCCAAATGCAGCGTATTTAATTATTATTTTGTTGTTTTTTTTTTCATATATCCTGCAGGCATAACAGGAATCACAAAGAAAGGTTGTGTAATCCAATTGTGTGAGTGTATATGGAAGGCAAAAGCATATTTATTTCACTTTTTTTTTAATGCAAGTCGACTAATAACTGACGAAAAAAATACTAAATTAAATTAAGAAAGGGTATTTGTAGATTTAAAATACAAAAAAATAATTTAATTGTTATAAAAAGACTAAAAATTGAATTAAAAAATTAAAGCATAAACTAGAAAAGTTCGGGGATATTCAGGAATAAAGAGGAAAAGTCAGAAATAGCTTATAAGATCAGTAAGTATATAAATTATATAAATAATTAAAGTATAACTTAAAAAGCAGAGGACAAAAAGATAGAAGAAAGTTGCATAAGCGATATCAGAAAAAGGCTGCATACCGTTAAATAAGGACTTATAGCCATAAGTTATTTTCGTTTGTGGAAAATGTGAAAATTAATTGCATTAACGTGTACATTTATTGAGTGTGTAGGAATCCATGGAAATATATACATACCCGTTTATCGCATGGGCGTACGATTCTATATTTACACAATTTATAAGTACCCTTACTTCTGTGGAGATAGTTATATTCATATATTAATTAATTGAGTAACGCGAATCATTACATCAATGTTTGGTTTGGCCGCTGGTCGTAAGCGCATTAAATGCAAAATATGTGCAAATGATAAACTCGACAAAGTATATAGACCAATGCGACCTGACAGATTTCACAATTTACGGCATTAACTCGCAAAGCCCATTTGACACGCAGAAACACACGACTCGCATTTGTTTTTACATTTCAATTTGCAAATGTTTATTGAAAGCTGATACATAGTATGGAAAACGTGCGAGAAGTTGTTAACTGAATTAAACTCCTGATAGTCAGAATAGGACACAAAAAATATAAAGTAATTATTAGTTTTTATTTACCATATTGAAAACTAAATTTGACTCACAACTCTCTCTCTCTTTCTGATGCAAGAAATCTTACTTTAAATTAAAATGCAGTTTATACTATATTTTTATATTATATATATAACTATCTGGATATACGAGGGGTATTCAAAAAGTAAATTTCCCTGTTAAATTAAATTTATTTTATTCTTTACCTCATAAACTATTTATCTACATAGTCGCCTTGGACATCAATAAATTTTTTGTATCTGTTTGAAAGCTTAAGTAAACCTACCTTAAAAAATTGCGTGTCCTGTTTTTTGAGCCAGCATTTGACGACTTGTTTGATTTCCTCATTTGAAACGAAGTGCTGGCCACCCAAGCTTTCTTTTAACTTTGGGAAAAGAAAATAGTCACTTGCTGCGAGGTCATACAGTCTTCACCATAAATAGACACCAATCCACTGTGAATCTCATTACATTACATTTATACCTTTTGAATTAAAAAAACGAATAACCGAACGTAATTCACAATCGGACACGCTTTGCAATGGTAACTCCATGATTTTCGAGCTCGTAATACTTAAAACAGTAATCTTGGTCACCAAAACTAATTCCGCTGTTTTCGGTAGAACCTACACTGGAACTATGTTCAGCTAGAGTCCGCTAGGTGGCGTCAGAGTGAAACGCCAGACTAGGGAAACTTACTTTTTGAATACCCCTAGTAGAATCCTCACAACATAAAACTGAGTCTTAACACGTACAGCATCTATTCATTCCTAAGTGGTTGGCAGAGGAGGGGTGTCACAGTTGGCCAATCGTCATGGACATTAGTCGTTTTAGACGCGTTAAAGGCCTGGCTGGGTATAGTCCTTTTGCGGTGTCCTTTTGCGAGCTGCGGTGTCCTTTTAGTTTGTCGCTGTATCAGTTGATGTGCCTAGCAATCTGCTCTGCCATGTTGAAGACATCAAGGTCTCGGATTAGAAGAGAGCTGGACACATATAATAGCTCCAAATTTGGAGCCCATACAGTCTGATCGGAGCGATTAGTTTTCCGCTGCTTTTCCAGTGTGACAGAAGGTACTTCGCTTCCTTTCGCTGCTCTACGATCTCTTCTTCTAGGTAAATGTATGTGTTACTTATTACCTTCTTCTTGATTCACACTCAAGGAGACTAAAAGGATATGCACTTAGTTTAAGTATGACTTATGATAGATCTAATCAAAATTAAGTATTAAGTCGTAATTCTTACTCCAAATGCTAATTAACATATAAAATGCAACCCAGTTTTACCAGTTTGTTTAGCTTAAAGTTTTGCATTTTCGTTTCACACTTGTAATTTGAGCTGAAGACTCCTGCCTTGACTCTTGATTCCGAATCAATTTGAACTAATTAACAGAGGTGGTTTTCTCCATATGAGCTGCATAACATGACTTCAACTTTGTCAAAATGAGTTCTTAGTGAGTGAGTAACTGGTGATGAATGGTTCAGTAGGCACACTAAAAAGGCAATTCTCGTCCTGCATGGTGCACTCCGTCCTCCAGCCTGCATCCTTCAATGTGTGACTCCCACAATTAACAAACAAAAGTAAATTACAAACGTCTGTCTGTGGGATACGAGTGTGAGTGTGTGAATGTGTGTGGGGGTCTTCCTGTGAATTTCTTTGAGAGGATGTCTTCTTCTCTGGCAGCGGCGTCTCTGGTGGCGGCTCTGTCTAATTTTGCACTTTACTTGTGCAATTTTCTGCTTGAAAAAACGTTGTTGCCTGCAGGTTGCCACATCGTATAACCAGCCACCCACCACCCACCATTCCCAAATTACCCGACACTTGTTGCAACTTTGACTGTTTGCACAATTGCCAATGAAAATTTTCGACAACTGCGCCATTTGCTTTATGCATGAGCAATCATTACACTTCCATATGAAATTGTCTACGTGTATCTGTGTATCTGTGTGTAGCAATCAATGAGGGTGCTATGCGGTGGTGTGTGTGTTAGTGTCCGTGTGCTGGTAGCCTGTTTGCTTCCAATCACAACAATTGCCAATTGGCAACAAAATATCGCAATTGCATGCCCCGAAATGATGATAAATGAGTGCGTTTAGTTTCTATCTTTGAGACTTCAAATTTTCTCTCTTATTCAAGTGTGTGTGATGTGTGTGCTTGTGTGGTTGTGTGTGTGCAGAAGTTCTTGTTACGTTCTTTGGTAAAAGGAGCAGTGATAATATGGCAATGTGATGGGCTGAAGGCTATCCTTAGGTTAATTCAATAAATATATTACATCTATATATATTACAAAATTATTACATATATATATGTATGTATATATGTATCTATATGAGTACTTTCTTAAATACAGAAAAGGTTTAAAAATAATTAAAATTTCTGATTAATTGATACATTAATCAACTAACGATAAGATATACAGCGAGAAGTTTTGAAACTACCACATATAGCTGGGATTTAAACCAAAAATGCATCGTTATGTTGGTTGAGAAATGTGCTAAATATTCGCAACACCAAACAGCCGCTAGAGGGCTACACTTGGCACTGCTTTTTGCAAGAACACTGCACGCAGCTTGCACTGCTTAGCTACTGCTTTATTTATTCTTAAGTTTGAGTAACAGCAATTTTATTTATTATAGGGCAGTTCAATTTAATCAATAAACTTATATAAATAAAAGAAATACGTACACTGCAGCTTACACTCGGAATTTCCAACTAATTAAAAAAATATACCTAAATTTCTTTGCAAAAATTGTTATATTTCTTATATCAAACGAAAACCTTTTTATTCATTTATATGTGAAGAATTCAGATTTATAGTATTTTTAAATACGTTATTTATTTTAAATTGCTTTTTGGTTATTCTTTCAATAGCACCGTTTGTTTTATTATCTGGGTTTTTTTCAAATCTCTTATTTTGAATTGTTGTGAGCTTTACGATATTTTGAACTTTTCGCATATTTACATAACACACCAACAACACTACCAGAGTTAGAAGTAAATGGATAAGTCGAAATACGAATAACGAAATAATATGGTGAAACATTGCAATACAAAATGGAAAGGATATGTACTTATTTCAATCTACTAAAAAAAAATTGTTTGTACAAAGATAACCTTTAGTTATCAGTTAACTCTCGCTAATATAGAAACTGTTAAAAATTAATTGTCACTTTATCAGGACATTTGCGCTTATGAGTATGAATTGTATATTTTTCTGATTAGATCGATATTCGAACTGACTTATTTGGACTTTCTATGAATATTGTTTAAGAAAGCCTGGTAGGAGTGGATAAAAATGGGCTAGTAAAGTTGTGAAAAAGTATGAAGGAAGTATAATCCCATACACTATATATATATATATAATAGATCAGCATGGATCAGACATGTCAAATTTTTGACATTTTTTACTTCTTATGCTAAAGAAAGTCCAATTGGCTTTAGAAGGCACATTAAATTTTAGTTTCTATAAAACTTATATTTTGAGTTTTTATAAATTAATCCACAGTTAAAAAAGTTGTTATTTTGAAGTGTCCAGATTTAAATAAACCTTTCTGTAGGTTTGTTTTCGTTCTTATTTAAATTTAATCCATGGTGGAGTGCAGCATTCATCTTTGAAAAATGTTGCTGTTATTTAAGCGTACTCATTAATGATTTGTGGAACTTTTCCTTTCTTTGGGCTCCCATTGTTTACTTGAGACACTCGCAGCATGTAAAAAACTTTCCCAATTACGCTGCAAATTGAGATACTGCGTTGCAAGTGTCTACTAATCAATCTTTAAGGCAAATGTGCGAGCTGCATTGTAGCCAAGAAAATGCATCGGGTTGGTGTACGGAATACCCTGTAGCAGTTCTTGGTCTGATATTTTTATTATACCTAACAGGAAAAATGTTGTTGTAATGGATGGAAATATTTAAATATAAATAAATCTAAAAAAACTAAGATAGGCCTAATAAATTATAGGGCAGCTACAGGTTATAGGATTGGGCTTAATTGAAGCTGCTGTTTCTAGGTCAGCAGCATAGAAATACTTTATAAATATATCAAGGATGCATACTCCTAGGTGGTGAATATTTGCTGGGTTACAGGGTATAAAAGACAGAAGCCTAAAAGGCGGCAATTACCCACTCAGGACGACGCACAAAAGTGAAAGTTGCCGAGGCAGAAGGACGCGTAGTTACTTTCACTTTGACTGCCCCAATCCTAGGCAGCTGCTGAAGCGACAGGTAATGCAAACAACAAAGGGAGGACAGCTTCATTTATCTTTTTCTTTACTGTTGCAACAATCCGCGACACAAGCGACTCAAGCGAATCAAGGGATGCTGTCAAGGTCTGTAGCTCTTTGGTCATAACTTGCGAAAAGCACAGCGCAGCTTCTGCTTGCTGCAACGTCCGCACCATGCTGAGGCACGCAACATGGAAACCAACAACAAGAGCAACAACAGTGACCAGAATAAACTTATCCTAATAAAAAATTAAACAACGACCTTCAGCCCAACGGGTCGGGCAACGAGTGACGGCAGTTGCCAAGCCCATTCACTCTGCCAGACAGGAAAAGCTGGCCAACTTCTGGGCTGTGCACCATGTGGCAATTATCGTTATCTATCGACAAAAATTGTGTGGCGGTATCTTTAGACTAATCAATTCCACGGCAACAAATATCTGATTCCAAATATATATGCTTATATATAAAATTTTCGAAAATGTTTTTATTTTCTTAGGATATAGCAAGATGTTGTGGTATTTTAAGCAGATATTTCGAAATTGACCACTGTGCGTAACGGTAGATGGCAAAGCTTGCAAGAAAGTGTTGCTCGAACTTTAGCAGAAAGCTGCGAGCGGCTCTTTTGAGAGCTTTTCATTGAGCACGAACATTGGGGCAGGTAGCGTCGGCTGTTCTCTTCATCTGGGAATCTGTATGCGTGTGTGTGTGTGTGTGTGTAAGGACAACGACGGCGTCCTTTTGTCTAGCGTACTTGGCTTGTGTAGCAGATATAAATATAATGAGAGAGTGACAGCTTCGCGCCTCTCAGAGAGTAGACGCCGCGGTGTCTGCGCTGGCCTAAGATGCTATTAAGGATGCTTTGCAAGGACCATGGCATGCCCGTGGATGACAAGCTCTGCAGTAGTTAGGGTCAGTTCGGAAGTGGTAAGCAGGATGTTATTGAGTACACAAAGACACGCCAAGCCGTTTGTGTTTCCAACTGGAAGCCTTGGAAAGAGATCTGATCTTAGAATCTACAAATTTAAACTATGATCTCATCAAGAAATATATAATATACAAAAGTATGATTTTAATTACACCTTTTATATACACATGAAAATATCCAAGATATTGTTATTATGTGATTATGTCAATCTTAAACTTCATTTCCAATTAGAATTTCCCTATCGATTGCATCCTTCGATAGCCATTTGTCTTAACATAAGCCCACCTGTCAAACGAAGAACTTGTTCAGTTACCCTTCAGAAATTCGGTATCAGGTACCTTTGGTACGGCTAACAGAAGCAAACGATATCGTTTCTTTTTTCTTTCACCCTTTCTTGATTTCCCCTCCCTCTCTCTCTCGCTCTTTCTTACTCTCACTCTCACTCGCTGCCTATGAGAGCTCCTGCAAAATGCTTCCAATACAAATGTAGCTACTTCAAACCGGCTTTTTGCAAGACAATAACAACAAAAATATTGCACAACAAAAACAATAATAAGCGACGCCTCACACACACAAACACACACAGGCACACACACACCTCAGATGATGGTGACTCACGGAGCCAAACGCCGAGCATAGCTTGGCATAGCAAGTGTGAGTGACAGAGAAGGAAAGAGTGAGGCATTGAGCTTTGAGAGCGGCATTATACGAGAGAGAGACTTATGCTTAGACTCTCACTCGCTCTATCTCTATCTCTCTCTGTCTGACTCAGCTGATGCATAGTTGCCGTCGGTAGATGTTCACGTGGTTGCCATTCGTTTTTGCTGCTACTTCTTTGGGTCATATGCAGTCCTGTCACGACAAGTTCCTTCTCACACACACACACACACACACACGAGCGCACACCGAGACACATGCACACATAGAGAGAGGCTGCTTCTCATTAGCATTTGGCTTCTTTTTTATTTGCAATTTAGGCTTTGAACGTTTGACAGCGCCAGCGACTGTTCAGTTGGGCGACAGACTCTGCAAGCGCTAGACACGACGAGCTGAAACGCACCGAGTGGCAATCGCAGTAACTGTATAATGTTGGAATTAAATTTGTGAAAACTAAATAAAATATTTGCAACTGTCGAGCGACAGTTGAAGGATAATGCAAGCAGGAAACAACAGAGTGCACTGTGTTTCATTGAGAAGTGCGTGAGAAGAACAACTTTTATGCTAATATTTTCAAAATATGTACAAAAACAACAACAGCAGCAGCAGCACAAGAATTACCACCAGCAGCAGCAGCATTAATAGTACCAACAACAATTATATTGGCAGTATTAACAAATGCAAAGAAAAGTGTTTTTGTTTACGTTTGGACTAAGTTGAGATATATATAGATATATATTTATATATAAACCGAGCCGAGCACCTGCAAATGTAGCCTCAAAAGGTAAGTGAAGTACGAGTGTGCACAGTTAGTTTATTCGCCAAATCGGATAATCCCGTAAATGTTTCACGAATGTCCCTAACAACGACAACAAATTTCCCCTCCAACTGCAACAGCCAATCAGCAGAAGGCACAGCCACAGTTACAGCAATGACATTGGCTTACAGCTGCTCTTGTTGTAGTTGTTGTTGCTGTTGTTGCTATTGCTGTAGTAGTTGTTGGTGTGTTGTTGGTGTAGTTCGTGTTGTTCTTGCTATTGTCGTTAAATGTCAGGGGCATGTGCACCCAACAATAAGAGCCAACTACTCTGATTGTTTTATCCTCAGTTTTTTAACGTT
This sequence comes from Hirtodrosophila trivittata, assembly GCA_035045065.1. Classification (NCBI taxonomy): domain Eukaryota; kingdom Metazoa; phylum Arthropoda; class Insecta; order Diptera; family Drosophilidae; genus Hirtodrosophila; species Hirtodrosophila trivittata. Next base: position 2,060,129 of record JAWNNK010000866.1, read on the forward strand.
TCAATATATCAATTCCTTTTTTCCCATTTCCTTTTTAATGCTCATCAATAGATGAACTTGTCTACTTTCAATTTCAATCTGGTTCCTCGTTCCTCGCTCCTCTTCCCATACCCCATCGCATTTCATTCGTTCCCACATCCTCGACAGTCGCGTGTGTCACGAGACCGTCGCTCACACCGGCTGCTTACCGAAAAAAAAAGAAATAAAAAATAAAGAGAAATAAACCATGTGAAACCACATGAAAACAAATTATTGGCCAAATAAATGCCTTTCGAATTGCTCCCTTCCCGTTCCCGTTGCCAGAACACGCATGATTGGTCACTAAGTGAACCCTTGAGAAGATATAGGAGATCGACAGGACATGAAGGCTACCTGCATAGTTAACACGCCAGCTCCAGAAACACTTGACTGTGGCCAAGTCAGGATTTAAGCCAACAATTGGCAATCGCTTCAAACTTTTAATGAGATTTTTGCTTAACAATTGCGTTTTCCCTTGTGTTTTCGCTTTCGTGTTTGGTTTTTATTGTTTCGCTTCTTTATATTATTCACTTTCGTTCGTTGTCGGCGAAGCAATCGAATGAATTGCCTTTAAAAGTCCAGCAGCTGGCGAAAACTGCGCGATTTGCATGCGAAATGAAATTAGTCCTGAGACAGGACTGCTACAGGAGCCGGCACCCAAATGATGGCAAAAAGGGGACAGTTGGTAACAGCACAGGAAGAGGGGAGGAAAGCACAGATAAGCGCATAATTACCAAGTGCGAGTTTCACGACTTTCGTTTGCCTGTTTGTGTTTTGTTTTTTCCTTCTGCTGTTTTTCCTGTTTACTTTTTTTTCTCCTTTTTTTATTATTTTAAATTTCGCACTCTCCTGCGGGCAAACACCTGACCAGCCACCAGTCGTACACAGCTAGCAGGATATTATCTTCATCCTCTGCCCCGGCACGTCGCGTACATTAAAATTATAAATTAATTCCAACTATTAGTGAGTTCCGGCCATAAGCAATAAGTAGCCCCAAGCTTCAGTAGTTCAATTAAGTTTCAACAGTCTCTTTGGGATTCCAAGTACGTCGCCACTGGCAATTAATGGGTATGAAAATCCTTGTAAATTCTCCATATAAATTATCTATAGCATTAGTTTAATTCTATGCACACGGCAGGCAAGTTTTAATATTCTATTCAGATGCAGATCTGGAAAGCTCTTTCCGCTCACTAGGATATAACGTATGAGTATTCTGATTAGGTATATTCCAGATATATTTCCTGGGTAGTCATTATCCTTAAAATGTATTTGATCAAATGAAAAAAACCAACTCTTGATCAGTTAACCAAGCTCTGACTGTACTTAAAACTAATCATTTCTAAACTTGTCTGCTTCTGACTAAGCGTAACTGGTTAAATTACTTCAGAAAGTTTTGATCTTTGGGAGTCCTGCGATCAGCGATCTTCCACACTTCAGTTATGTGACTAAGAAAGAAGGTTTGATAATGCTGCATAAAGTTGACCAGAACTACTGCTGTCAGGATTATGTAGAAACGCTGCATACTCCTGGGAATATGGCACTCATTGACAGCTACTGAGAGGATCCCAATTAGATGATTTTAAGTACAGATTAGACCAACAAGGATCTAACTTGATCAGGTTGTTCAAAGAGAGCTGAATCAGCTTGGAACCTTTCATAACTAAACAACATGACACAAAATCAATAATCAATAATAATAAAATCAATAAGGATCGATCAAGCTCTTCAAGGATATTCAGATATTCCACTTAACATATGGTACCGAGCAGCATAGATATCCTTACAAAGCTGCACACAATTAAAGTCATTTAAAGATATACATTTATATCCTTTTTATAAGGTGTATTTCCTGTACTTTGTTCTCTACGCTGTTATCATAGTAGCTGAAAGTTCTTTTGAAAGTTGCTCGCCTAAGGCTCTGTTGCTGTTGTGCTGCTGCATTTGCCATTCATGCAACACTTGCCACGCCTAATGCATTTTAATGGGGCACAGATGTCGACAACCGAAACGCTGAAAACTAAAATAACTTTTGTTCTAGCCATGATATTCGTATCTGAATGTTGGAGAACGCTAAAGTCTCAACGCACACACACACACTCACACACACACATGGTTAGCTTAGGAGCTGAGCTTAACAGGGAGGAACCCAAAACAAATTAGTGGAATGTGATGAAAATGCAGCGTAATGAAATTAAAATTTCACATCCTTTTCCCTAGCCCTCCCCTAAAAGGCGCGTGGGCGCAGCTATAATATTTTTTGTTGCATACTTTCGAGGGGATTTGTCGTGACTGTTGCAACTATTTTTGCTGCGGCCGCTGGCTGCGTGTGTGCGGTGTGTGTGGCTGTGTGTGTGTTTGTATGCGGCGTGTGTGCGTAAGTCCATGTCCTTGAATCTGAAATCCGCGATATGCGCCTGCGTTCACCTTCACCTTATTCCCTTGTGGGTAAACTGCGTCAACATAAATATAAATGCACGTCCACTGCCGCATCTGTCACTTTATTTGGCTAATGCGGCGACATAATCAAGGCCTGCTACAACGGTGTCCAACAGTTTACACTGTCTAACCAGCTGTAAGCCACTAGTTACTAGCTACTAGCCGATGTCCATTGTCCACTATCTATTCAATTGACATCGCGCTGACCTTTCGGGGGAAGACACAACAAACTACAAACTGCACACGACTCACGCCACACGCCACAGATGACACACACACGCGACACACGCATCAATTACGCGGTACTTTCTTTGAAAGGGGGCGGCGTTTCACGGAGGGGCAACACTTATCTCGTAGCTCCCACGCAAAGCATCATCGCGCCGGGCCTACTCGGTGCTCGGTGGCATTGTGCGACATCTGTGAACGGTCAATTTAATTGATCCAGCGGCACCAGCACGACTGGTCCAGCTGCCGCATGCTGGAAATGCTCGTGTATCAAGCGATCGATCAGCCGTTGCTTAGTTGGGGCAGTCGCATGTGGCATGCACCTTTAGTTAAAACAGACTCACATCGGACGATCTTTGGATCAATCATATTGACAATGATCTACTGCAAGAGCAGCATAAATTTCTCTTCCGTCGTGCATAATTGGCCTGATTTGAACGATGATGATGAACCCCTGAACAGCCCCAGATTTAATTGATTCAATTAAGTTTAACCTCTCCTCCTCTTCTGCCCAGGGGGCGACCAGTGTGCAAATTAAATTACTTTTATGCCTCTGTTGATATTGATAAATGGCAAAATCGCAATCAAATAATGGGAAAACAATTTGGGAGGTCCCACGCGTAAATGGTGCAAAATTGTAGCAATTGAACTGACCATTAATTATGGGTACGAGAATGAGTACTCAAACGAGCTCACTAAACAATCATATACTCATATATGCATTTAGATTTTTATTCACTGCTATAAAAAATGACAATTTAAGATCAATTTGTCCCATGACTATTACTGTGAATAGCAGTTAATGTCTAGTTCAACTTTTTATTACTCAAACGATTACTTCTTATTTAATTCTTTGCTTTGCAAATACTGAAAGTAACATCTGCTATAAGTTATATGATAAACAGCTGCACATCACCTTGTTACTCCTATATACTATAGTATAATCAAAGTAGAAAAGAAAGATACAATAGGATCTCTTCTCAGAGTATCTTATAAGTACGTTTAGATAGTAAAACTTATGTGTATTGATTATCTGCTGGTATTTAAGATATAATGTAAAGAAATATTACCAGTTAATTTTTTATAAATAAAGAATAAATAGCATATTTTATTTGCTCTTTGAGAAGCTGCAACCCTCAGGCCAAATAACTTTTGATTCATATTTTATCCAATAGATTTATTTTTATCTTTTAATTTTGTATATTTATTTAACAAGTTTACTTCTACCAAAGTGGCAGTACTAGTAGTTGATCACAATTTATAATACTTACATATTTATAAATATTGAAGAGGAGAACTCTCTCGACAGATCTAATAGGTGGTGCCTTTTCAATCTTCTTTTTCTTGGAGTAGTGCTGAGACGTCTTGCAAGTCCAACGCGTCGCATATAACTTGATGCGTGTCTTTGTAGGACATCACCCACCTTTGGAACCCTTAGATCCCTTTCGATAACCCAAGTACGCATGTTAAAATATTTGATTGAGTAGATCGGATGTTATTCACGCTTTAAATTGTCTTAGAAATTGCCATCTCACTGAATAAGCTCAGTTTGTTTTTATGTCCTAGTAGCTACGTTATCTTACCAGCTTTTTGTCAAAACCGACCGCTGAGCCATTGTTGTATCGATTTTAAGGTTCAGTCTTCTATCTAGTATGACGCCTACATATTTGTGGACCAATAGATTGTAGAAGCTCCATCGACAGGTGAGCATGCTGACGCTGCTTAGGTTAATGATCTATTCTGACTAGTTGAGAATGATCAATGAACGAATAGACCTGGTATGGAGTATTGAGTTCATGAGCTTGGTGTCTATCAGAGTTCCCTGGAAGCATTCAACAAACGTCTAGAAGACTGAAGACTTATCAGTCTAACAAGCTGAAATAAAGCAGAGCTAACTGGTATTATCCCTTATTATGCTCTTATGTCAACTGCCTTTTCTTGCATCTTGCATCTTGCATCTTCTCATATGAACTATCCAAGTTGTGGAGAAATTAACTAAGAGTAAAGGTTACACCATATAGAGTAGCGGCCAAGACTTGCATCTGAGCTGTGCAGCTCTGTTAATGCAGATTACTTGAATGGCTGACTTATAGTTACATAATCGTATCGTGTATTTAAAACATGTCAAAACTTGAAATGTAATTACATGGATGAGCGGTCAGTGGTTAGTCGTAGTTCATAGCGCTTGAATGGACTGTTCATCAGATCTGCGAACTGTCAGAGGGAATTATGGAAAGAGATGGATTTTTATTACTTTTTTAATGAACTTGAAATATGTGTATCGATTCGCGATTCGCGTGAAAAGACAAGGCAAAATGCATTCACCTGTGGTATAGCAACAATACAACAACAATGATAATAAATGGGCTTATTATTATTTAATATTTACAGTGTACAGTCAGTCCGCTGAGATACTCGTAGTAGACATATAATTGCACGTGTGATGGCATTTAAAATATAATTATGGTAAATATTTTTCGTGAATTCTCTGCGGGCCTTGGGCCATGGATAATTAACATTGAAATTACGTGGGGCAGTTCATTTAAATGGCATCAGCAAATGAGGCCTGACATATTTTTGTACGGGTCACTGAACTTCCCGGAAAAACAAAATAATGAATCTTAAACTATAAAACTTAAGCTTTCACTGCCAGTTTACCATTATTTTATTAGGACTAAACCGATTATTATCAGCTCTAGGTTTATCCTTCAGATTAATTTTGAGAAATTGTTTCTCACAACTGTCGCAGGTTTTAACTCATAATGTAGTTAAGCTATGCATCAACTTGAGTACGGCGTAAATATTTCAATTAGGGTTCCATCTTCAGCTTAAACCAGGTTCGGGCAGCAGTCGGTCTTCGTTTTGGCCAAACCAGAAATGATTTTGGCCCGAAACTCGAGGCGAATTTTGTTGTATTTATGTGCACTTATCCTTCAGGCAGGCGCACTCTTTTCGCTGCTCAATTGCTTTTCCGCTTTTAATGGCTGCCCCTTTTTTGTGTCGTCCTCATTGTTGTTATACCCTGTACGTGCAACCTGCTTACCTAGGGTATCCATCAACTTCTGCTCATTTATGATACAAACCCTGTGAACTTGGCTTGTGATTCGGCTTAAAGTTCTGCACATATTTACATAACAAACACACGAAAACTAAAACAGAAACATAAAACTAAGCAACTTTCCAAAGAAAACATTTGGTTTTACTTATTCTTAACTCAATTCAGGAGCAATAAATCATAGTTTCTATACAATGAAACTTCGAGTTGCAAATGAGATACAAGTCTAGAAAAATACTCTTATATAACAAAAAGTCTCTTAAGGAACTTATTTATCATATGTATATTTAAAGCAATCGGTAAGGAAAGCCAAAGACAGTCTTAAGCAATTAAGAGGCTTATTCAATCAGTTTCTGTAGTGCATCTTTAAGTCGAGCTCCTTTTCATGTTGTTGTTGTAATGCTTTGCACACGTTTTATACAAAATAAATATTGCATACTTTATGGCGCAAGGCGACAGGAGGCAACAGCAACAACAAAGTTGACTTCTCGTCAGCGCCGCTGGCTTTTGTATGTGCCTCAAGTATTTTCGCCTTTTTTATGACCCAGCAACAACAACAACAACAGCACAATAACAACAACAATAGCAGCAGCAGCGGCAACAACAATGTTCATTATGTATCGCGCTCTGCAAATTTGCCAGCTTCTCAGTTTCGCTTTGTGTGTATTCGCTAGTGTGTGTGTGTGTGTGTGTGTGTGCGTGGCGTAGCTATATTTGTATTTGAATTTTTCCCACGATATTTAACATGTGGCATTGATTTTATGGCCTGTCGTTGGGCCAACTGCCAGTTTGCCAGCACAAGTGTTGGCCCAAATTAATTGCCAGATAGGTGTGAAAAAGGCCGCCAAAATTGCTACGAATTGGGCTAAAAGCCTCTTTCGAGTGGGTTGCCTTTCATAGCAGCCTGTGCGAGCAGGTGGGGTAGCACTTAAACAGACTACAGCCTACAGTAGCACCGAGGAGGGGAAGACGAGGGTAAACGGAACATCGCATATTATGCTTACAAATTTTATATAGTCTGTAACAAATTTGGCTCCTTTTTCATTATGATTCTTATTGTGAAATATCCTTTAAAGGCAACTGCTAACAGGCTGATACCTTGGTGATTAGTTCAGCTTTGTGAATTTTTCCAGCAATTTTCGTTTATTATTTCTTGTAGAAATAATGTAAATAAATATTCGACGTCAAAAGGCAAAGTTTGTGGAGAATTTTATTGGCAACTGGGAGCAGTTGAAACCAGGTCCTGTGGCATTGCATGTCAAGCGTTTAATTAGCTTTTAATTTGCATATTTTGGCCTTAAAATGCCGTTACGTAATTGAGTATAATTGGTGCAAAATCTATTCCAATTTTTGTGCAGAGAAAATCAAATATTTGTACAACCTCAAATCAAAGGCGAACCGCAAAGACCGAGTGGCCAATCAATCACAAGGCTTAATTTTATTTTATTTTATTGAAAACAGAAGTAATTAAAAACCAATTCCTTTGGTATTTGTGTGTGGGCTTGTCCCTATATGTGTGTGTGTGTGTGTGTGTGTCCTAAAACAGACTCTGCTTAAAATGAACCTTAGCCAAATCGGACAGAGTATAAAATCAAATTATCATGAGTGGCAAAAGTGTAGAAAAAGCCGTAGTAGCCACAGCCCGGGCAAAAGGAATACAATGAAAAGCTATTAGGTTAAATGGGCAGCAAAAAGCAGATGAAGATAAATAAAGATGAAGCCGAGGGAGGGAAGGTAGAGAGGAGAATCCAGAGGAAGGCAACCAAATGATTTACCAATCATTTTGGATAAAATGACCAAAACTCGGGCAGAAAACTTAAGGAAAAGAAAAAGCACAATAAAATCAAATATAACTATATCAACAGTACAGCAGTTCATATATGACGCAAAAATACCCTGTAAATAATACGAATAGTCATAAATATATAAAGAAAACTTTAGTTTACAACTGTTGTTATTACTAGCTAAAGCTATTCTCTACTTAAGTTCTGTATATCTTAAACTTGCCCTTTGTTAATTAAGTTATAAACTGCCAACGTTTACATAGTATTTAGTTAAGTCACGAATGCTGTTAGTTACATTTGTATGTTATGTTATAATGCTGTTAAAGCTGACTTAACATGTCTTCTTAGAGTTAATCTATACAAAGTTGACTTAAGTAGAGACCATGTATCGATGCGTTGTGTATCGACCTTCGTCTGCATAATTGTTGTAACTGCTGTTATTATTATGCGAACTTTGCTTATAATTACTATTTACACATTTTCCGCATGCCTTGTCAAATTTAATGAGCATTATTTGTACGCAGCAGACGCCAATAGACAAGCAGACGATGTCAAGATATGCCAGGACTTGTAAGGCTACCTCAGAGGGCTTCGACCGGTGGAATGGGGGGAGGGGGCTAAAAGCAAAATGTGAACTACGCAATAGCTGTACATTGAGGAAGTCCTTGTTCTGCTACCCCTCAATCCACCCACTAAGTATACACACACACACAAATACACATGCACGCAGACTCACGCACAGAGACTGGCTGTACAACGTTGAAGGACTCTGCGCTGTGTCGAAATTGAATTCGTTCATGATTGATTGCGTATACGCCACATCCGCCCGTGCGCCTGGCACTGGGTCGCAATTTAGGCAGCACTTGTGCCATCGACTACGAGCATTGATAGCCATTGATAGCATTGAGAATTCATTCAAAATTCCACACAATATTCGTTTACATTTTGTTTCAATTTCAATTTATCTGCGTATTCGCACCTTCTTCCCAAAAGTGTACACAAAACATTTTGGGATGCCAGCGCACAATACGGTGAGGGCAGGCTACGAGTACGAATATAATCCGGAGTGGGGGTTTTCTTAGGAAATGCTCCAGGTTCGATTGAGCTTCCATTGAATTATGCCTCTTTTTTTGGAGGTTTTTGCTGTGCTTTATGTTGTGGCTTGGGTTTTGCTTAATTCTGTTTGTATTTTGTGTGCGTGTTGAAGCGTTGTCCTGTTATTGAATTCTGGCCAACTGACTGACTGACTGACTGACTGACTGGATGAATGAATGAATGAATGAATAAGTGAATGGCTGACTCACTGACAGACAATATTGAATTTTTGACGAGCTTTAAAACACGTTGTTTGTTTGTTCTGTTGCCAGTTGGCAGTTGCGACTTGTCAGTTGCCTTTGTTAATTTAATTAATATTTTATGTATCTGCATGAAGGCAATGAATTTACCAACTTGTTGAGGGATCTGTGGAAAGGTGGCAGATTGTTTAAGTTGCAACATATTTGATTGATATACCACTACTCGTAACACACACACACAAGCAAACACAAACAAAACACAAAGTCAACATTATTGTTGACTTCTCCGCACTGAATTGTTACCTAGCAAGTGAATATTCAAAGAGGTTATATATTATGTATACGTACCAGGGATGCCCTTGGTTCAAGTACTACAATCCCACAACAACAAATCGAATAGACAATAACTATTATGCCTTTTGCACGTGTGCACGTCTCTGTGTCCACGTCTCACGTCTACTTCTAGCCTTCTGCTGGCTATGTCCTTCCAAAAGATGAAAACACATCAACTATGGTAATAACAATAGTTGCCAGCATCCCATATATACTAGGAATAGACCAGCAGACTATCAATCTGCTGCTTATGAATAAATCGATTGGTAAAAATATATTGAGCAGCACAATTTATTAGAGAAATGTTAGAACTATCTGAGTGTCACAATGCATATATGGTATGCCGCAGTCGAGCATACTCTTATTACCCTTTCTTTTCTCTTATTGGGATGGTAAATATTCTTATGGTAAGACTATAATATTTATTTATTAAATTAAGTTGAAATTAAAAAATTTAAAACTAGAAGTTCCAAAAACAAAAGTGTAAAGAAATAGTTTCAAAGCTTCTCTGTTATGTTAAACAAACTTTAACTGAGAGCCTGTTAATAACATTTGCATATTATGTTAGGCTTCTGCAAACTTAAGACCCAGCTGAAATTGACTAGAAAACATGTTAATTGTAGTAAAGTGATATTATTTTTTACCTTTTTCGTATGTCTCAACTATAAAATTAATAATGTGTTTTAGTTCTGCACGTTAAGAGAATCTGTTAATAACATTTGTGTGTTATGTTAGGCCTCTGCAAACTTGATCCCCAAGTTGAACTGACTGAAAAACATGTTCATTGCGATATTATTTTTTACCTTTTTCGTATGTCTCAACTATAAAATTGATAATATTTCTTAGCAGTGCACGTTAAGAGAATCTGTTAATAACATTTGTGTGTTATGTTAGGCCTCTGCAAACTTGATCCCCAAGTTGAACTGACTGAAAAACATGTTCATTGCGATATTATTTTTTACCTTTTTCGTATGTCTCAACTATAAAATTGATAATATTTCTTAGCAGTGCACGTTAAGAGAATCTGTTAATAACATTTGTGTGTTATGTTACGCCTCTGCAAAGGAGATACCCCAGTTGAAATGTCTGAAAAACATGTTCATTGCGATATTATTTTTTACCTTTTTCGTATGTCTCAACTATAAAATTGATAATATTTCTTAGCAGTGCACGTTAAGAGAATCTGTTAATAACAGTTGGATGTTATGTTAGGCCTCTGTAAATGTGATATTCCAGTTGAAATGTCTGAAATACATGTTAATTGTGTTGAAGCGATATTATTTTATACCTTTTTCGTCTGGCTCAACTATGATAATATTTTTCCACGTTAACACAATCTGTTAATAACATTTGTATAGTATGTTAGGCCTCTGCAAACTTGATCCCGAAGTTGAACTGAATGAAAAACATGTTAATTGTGTTAAAGCGATATTATTTTTTACCTTTTCGTATGTCTCAACTATAAAATTGATAATATCTTTCAGCTGTGCGCGTTAAATGTGATTATTAGAGGTCTAAACTCTCTGTTTTTATGTACGTATTTGCTTTGGGGTTTTTCCTGATAGCCATAAAAGTATTTTAACTGTGTACAGCTTGAACAAACTATGTGTAATAAAATGTAAATTTTTTTTCTGTTGCCGCTGAAAGCCACAGAATTTTTTCGTGCGCAGTACAATTTTTACGGAGAATTGTTTTTAAGCATTTAATTTAATAGTTTTTCGCTAGTGATTTGTGTTATTTTATATATTTTTTTATTATTTTCCGGTTGAGTTTTTGTTTGGTGCTTCCCTGGCTACAAATCTTTTTAAGTGTGCAAATTTTGGACAATATTTTATCATGTTTTTCTGTCTGTATTTGGTATTTTTTTTTGTTTGTTTTTTTTTTTTTGCGACAAGGATGTAGAACAATTTGCAGGGAAATGCAATTTGCCACAGCCTCTGCGTGACTAGGGAATGTGGTCGTGACCAGGCTGTAACCATCCACCCGCACCCATCCATCTCTGCTCCGCTCTTACCCGGCGGCACTCAATGTCAAGACTGGAAGTCAACGTCGTTGTTGTCTGCTCTACGGACGAGTTGTGTCAATTCTTGTTAAATTGTTTTGCAAACATGCGACGAAGCGTACAACTATGCCAAAAGTGTGGGATGAGCTTGTGGGCTGCACAGCTCATGTGCAGAATTTATGTGCGTAAGCATCTGCAGCTGCAAAAGAATTTCTAGGATGGAAGGAATAAACTCGCATATGTAGCAAACATACGCAAGAGAGATATATGTGTTCGTATGAATGTATCTATATATTCCTTGATTTTATTTCACGAAACAATTACCGTTTCCCCTGCACTCCGCTACCCCTTCGCCTTTGACCCCTCTGCGTTTCTTTCGTTGTCAGCGCCAGTTGCCATTTAAATTGCATTTTAAATTGACATTGGCAAAGCTCAAAAACTTCCGGACCAACGCCAGCAGCTGCCTGTGGCCATATCTGTGTGGGTGTATCTGGCTATATACTGGTCTGTGGTGTGTGTGTGTGTGTGTGTGGAAACCATGAGGTATGCAACGTCTGCCAAAAATAGCCACTGAAATCCATTTGCCAAATTTGCTGTCACTAAATCTCAGAGGACGTTACTAAAAACCGTAAGGCAGCAGAACCGAAAGACCTTAACTTACATAATGAACGGATAAATATGTCGATAAACTATTATGTAATCCAAAACAGGGAAGAGAAAAAACAGTGATATATCTTTCTCCTGCGCTTCTCTAGTCAGGAATCTGCTTATCTCGGACTAAGCAGAATTACATTATCCAGACACGCCTCCAGGTTGTTATAAGATATATACTATACAGTATAATATAGTGTTCAACCCTAGGAAGTATATATTCTTTATCAGCACTGAGAGAATATACGATCTAAGGCGTAAATTTCCACAATTTGCTTGCAGATTCTTGTAGAAAAATGAAAAATACACATATTTCTGGCAGTAATGGATAGATGGTACACCCGCTCAGATACCCTACACAGAATACAGTCCGAAAGGGTATGAGAATAACAAGAGGTGAAAAATTAATTGTTGGCATTGGTTATTTGTACTTAGAGATTGGAAGTTAGCTTTGATCGATTGCTGACAAGACAAATGCAGAAACGAATGAAACAAAATAAATCCAAAGGGATTAGCAGAAAGAGTGCTTAACCAACGCACAGTGGTACCAAGAGTCCAGAAGTTCTAAATGTATTTTATTTGAAAAGGAAATGTAGAATTGTCATACCTTTAAAATATATATTCATAAGCTTTCGACTTAGATTGTCCTATGCCAAGATTCCTTCAGGCGTGTAAAATGCGTATTGGATTTTTGGGACGTATTTCGAGTTGGCAGCACACAGTGCAATGCATCAAATCCACCCGCAGATTTCCCCAGATTGCCATCATTTTATCTCTAACACACACGCACATACCAAAACACACACCAGAATACACACCGAAACATATACCAAAAACACACAGAAAACACACACAACTAAACACACACCGCAATCGCAATCTGTGTTTTTGTTATTTTGGTTAGAAATGCTGTTTTTGGCATTGCAAATAATTGCCCAAAAAAATAATCAATTGTCAGCTTATAAATATGAAATGAACCAGGGGCTGAGCAGAGGGAAGGGCAGGGGTAAGAGGAAGAGTAGCTTACTGTTGTTGTGCTTAGGTTATTTTGGCTGCTGTTGTGGCTGCCATTGTTTTTGGGTCAGGTGAATAAAGATAATTGTGTTTACGTATTTACCCTGTACCCACTATTCAATTGGGTATATTAAACATGCAGATAATAAGATATCGACATGTTATTAATAATCTATCTGTCTATCGATTGATATCGATTTTCTATCTCATTGCCAAAGAAATTAAATAAGTTAACAGAATAAGGCGCGTTCGTCTTTTGCTGCAGTTTAAATTTCAAAATGAATTAAGTTTACTTCAACTTTTTTTATATATAAATAATTCCTCAATTAATAACTTGAACTAGATCGTGCTGGCTTCTTTAAACTACTGCGCAAGCGTTGCCACCTGGGCTTAAAAACATCAAGTCACATTATGAACTTTATTTTAGTATTCCCTTTCTGACAGATTTACACACTAAACTTACTCAACAGATCTCTTTGTATATATATACAACACTATAAAGTATTTGACAAATTCCTCTATAAAAAGATTTATTCTTTCCGCAGTCTGGCTTACAGGATATCTTCTAGACGCACCTCCAACTGGTGGCTTGTTTATAGTTGTCTACCAAGAGGCAGGCCGACTGGCAAATTCTTCTCAGTTTTGTTACTTTGCAATGCGTCAGAGCTGCATTTACTGGTCCTGTCGCGCCCTTTGCACTTGCCGGTTTGTCATGAGGGCTCTTTGGGCCTTTGGGGTCTGAGTGTGGCCACTTGAGTAGTTCGGGCTTAAGTCCATTCCTGAGCCTCACTTCTGTGGCCTTTGAGAGTCGCCTCTGGTTTCACTTTTCACTTTGCCCTCTGCATTTGCCTTTGTCCTTGTTGTGTGCGGCTTGTTTGAATTTAATTTATTGTTTTGCTTGAACAACTGTTTGCTTTTTTCTCACCCCCTCTCCCTCGCCTTCTCATCTCGTCTGTCTCTCTGTCCATTTTTGGCACTGTGTCTGCTTGTCCGCTTAACTGTCACAACAATGTCGCTGTCGCAGTTTTTATTGCCAAATTTTTTGCGCACTTATTTGCGCTAATTTAATTTCTTGTGTAATTTCATTTTTATGTAGTCAACTTACAGGGACGAGTGCCTTGAAACTGAGATGCTCCTACTCCATTCTCCATCCTCAATTTTGCCATCGCCTTTGGCCGCTTCACTCTACTCATACCCATATACCAGGCGGCAGTTGTTTGCCTTGAGGCAAACTTTGTCAACAATTCCGCGCACAACATTGAAAATTGCTGCTGTTGCGAAAAAGGACATAGGACGAAAGCAGCGCCACCAGATGGAGATGGAGGGGAGGTCGCCTGGCACAAACAGGCGCATCATTATGAACACGAGCCCCACTGAAGTGGGGGGCGTGTCAGCATTGAGTGTGTCACTTTAACGTACTTTTTTTGTGAAAAACATATTCCCCGTCCTGCACCCCACACACATCACACACCAGCCACCAGGAACGTCTCTTCGTTTCTTTATTCTCCTCTTGCATTGGCACAAGTGTCTCGAGGCTTTCGTTCCGAGGCGCTCGTGCCTAAGGTCAAGCGTCTTTGTCATCTGCCATTGCCTACTTTCAGGCGCATTTTGCGCCGCTATTTCTAGCAAATAAATAAATTTCAGGCACACCGCATACAAACACATTCACACACACACAAACACAGACAATTAGATGGCGCCTGCAGGCGTCGGCCTAGCCACTTAACATAATTCAACTGGCTGCCGTTAGATGGCGCCAGTCAGCAACTGCAACTAAGCCAAAGCAGCTTACTTCCATAACTGTCAAAGTATCATCCATTCTTTTTCTCCTGGCAGCATTTCCACTGCAGATGCACTCTCCCAGCTGCTCAGCTGCCTTTCCGCACAAATGAGCAAAGTTTAAGCGTGGGCCTAGGTAATGGTTATGATTATGGTTATGACATTCGTTGTAAGTGTTTGTTCCAATTGCAGTTCTGATTGTCCGCATCTGGGCTACTTAAGTCAGTGGAGTACAGGGATTATGGAAAGATGCATCTGAGCAGAGCATTCTACGTAGTTTTAAAGTTTTTTTTAATGAGATTTGAGTGGAGGGTCTTCACTTCGGTTTAGCTTGAAGAGATATGATATAGGATTCTTTAGAAACAACTGTCAATTTCTAGACTATAGAGTTTCCTGGAGTTGAGATCTGATTCAGTTAAGTTTAATCACTTCAGTTTTGCTTTAAGGACTACCTGACTTAGCATATAATCTACCATACAATATAGATTCTTTAGAAATAACTGTTAATAGAGATCTCGACTATAGAGTTCTCTGGAGTCGAGATCTGATAAATCTGATTTGTTGACTGAAACGAAATTTCGATTATTATAAAAGCTAAAAAGCTACTTTAGGACGCGTATCTTATGGTAGCACAGTGCTTCAGCTTACATCATTATAATCAGCTATAGATTCATGTTCATGTTCATATATATATATATATATATATATGTATATGAAGAGGTATTTAGGCACGTGCTCAGTTCGTGGTATACCAAAATTGTTGGTGTTCAGTTTATATTCTCGAGTCGCTTACGAGGCAAAAGTTTAAGCACAGTTCAAATGATTGCCCCGACGCTGCTGCTGGGGACGAACATGAAAGAGCCACACACAAAAGCGCATACACATGCATGTTAGGATAAAGAGTGAACAAGAGAAATATAGAGGGAGAAAGGATGAGTACGAGAGGTGGTGGCAATGGGTGTGGGTATCCATAGATAGGACACCTACACGTTGCGCGCTTGCAGCATTGAGAAATGTTTACATTAACATGCAAAAGCGCAGCTACCCACACACAGGGCACACTCAAACATGTAACACACACACACACGCACACACACACACAACACACGTACAGAACAGACGAACTTTCCAACCATGCATATTATTTTCACATGCGATGGTCACATTGCATTTTGGCAAGAGCTCAAAACTATGCACCAGCTAACACATTGCATGTTAGTGTGTTGTGTTTGTGTGTGTGTGTGTGTGTGAGTGCGTATGCCTGCCAAGTTGTGCGTCAGATTTTGGCTACGCCGCTTAAATAGAAAACTTGCAGCTTTATCTTGGCAGCCAAGTTGTCGCCAGCCAAGCCGCATTGCAGCAACTTAATTAAAAGACCACGTTGACACTCACACAAGCTTATACGAAAACACACGCACACACACGTACACATACATACGCAAATCGTCTTACACCCATTTAGGTGACGACTAAAGTGAAGTGAGTCAAAAGTCAACACGCATAAAAATCACTCGACACACGCGTCAAACGCACAACCCAAACATTTAATTCCGCAAGGAGTCGCATGGAGTAGGGCGTTGCCAATGGGCGTGGCCGTATAAATTGTCATTGTGCCTTTAAGACGCACTGACAGCAACAGCACAAGCAGAGGCAGTAGCAGAAGCAGAAGCACATGCCACCGCTGTCACCAATACATGCAACACAAGCGCTCCTGACACGCAGACACAAAAGTGTGGCATACATTTGAGCGCCAAAAGCGGAAATGCTTGACGGCAAAAAAGGCCAACTAACAACATGGCGACCGACAGCTACAGCTACAACAATTGTTGTTCTTCCCTCTGTGTGTGTGTCTGTCAAGCTTCGAGTTGATTTCTTGCCACAGTTTCCTTTTTTCCTTTATAGCCCTGCAAAGAGTAATACGTACAATATAATTTTGTTACGACGTGCCTAATGCCTAAGAGTAGGGTCCTTCTTCTTCTTCGGACTTCCATAATTGTCTGTCTACATAAATCTACAGCATATATACTATATCCCTACTATATCTATATATATGATAGTCAGTTCTTAGGTGACCCAACGTTTGCTCTGCTTAAATATAAATTTCGAATTCAAAAGGAAAAATATTTTGCGAGTATTTTTCTGTGTAGATAAATGCTGCCAGATTGTATCTGTTTGACTTAAGCTATAGAGCTATATAGAAGCATTGCTGTGGAGGTGCCATTATAATAAATATTATATAGAAATGATGGGATTTACAAAGCGGAATATTTCATTTGCATTCTGCCAAAAATAAGTGTGTAGTTCCTTGGAGTTTTTGTCTCTCTTTTGCTTTGCAGTCCTTTTTCTTGGTAATTTGGTTTTATGGCCATGTTTGGGTATTTGCTGGTGTTTGGCTGTGGCTTTGGTGCAAGTGCTTATTCCCTTTTATTTTTGCAAATTATGGCCAACAACTTGCGCCATGGCCGTGATGTTTATGGCCAACCATTTTGCCCACTGGCCACCATTTTATGCATTTTCTTTTGTCCGTTGTCGCATCCAAAGTACGGAGTCTGCGGCCTGGATTGGAGGAGGAGGAGGAGGAGGAGGAGGAGGAGGTCCAGAGACCGAAGCAGCTGGAGTCTACCAAGTAGCGGGTGATTTAGTGCTTATGGCAAGTTTATAAATTAAATTTAATGAAGCAGCAAGTCAAACTATTACCGAGTCCTTTCGACTTTCTCCATTGTCCTGTGTGCATTGATTATGCGCCCGTTTCCGCTGAAATACACCCACACATGTCCTGTCCTTCCCCTGCGTGTGTGTGTGTGTGTGTGTGTGTGAGTGCCTGAGTGAAATTTGATTTACTTGCAAAAAGGAAACTTTTCATTCAACTTTAAATTCTGCAACTTTAAATTGCCCCCATTTCCATTCGAATCAAACTCTCTGAAACATTTAAATTGCTTCCTCCGCAAGGTCTAGCAGATAGAGTCATTTAAGGACAATAACAATTACAAGATAACCCAGCCTCTGCCTCTGTACATCGTAGTATGAAAACCCCAATTTCTCTATACAAATGTCGCACACGCATCAATTACAAGTGCCTCGCACAACACCAACACCAACAACAACAACACGAACACGAACACCAACACCGACAAAGCCCTACCAAAAAGTAATTATCGACAACTTGTGCCGACAAAGCCCCAAAACACCCAAACAACAAAATGTTTTAAAATTCAATGGGCATCCATCCACATACACAGACTCCCACACACACACACAACAATAGTAGCAACAACAATGGAGCGACTGAGCTTATGCAACATTCTCGTAATCCTAGTTTATGACAGTTAGGAGCCTTTCCTCTTCACGTAGGTGTGTGTATGTGTGTGTGTGTGTGTTTGTGTGTCAGTTTCTTATGGCCGTTTGAAACCAGCAGCTGCTCAACCAACTGCACAAACAAACACACACACACACACACACACACACACTTGTTTGTGTCTATACCTATTCGTACTTCATAGAAAGCCTTACATGACAGTGGATCGAATCTGCCATGGGAGCTCTATTATTTCCCCTAGGTTGCATTTTGTTTAGTTTTTCAAATCTTTACAATATAATCTTCTTAATCTATTTATGTGCTATGTTAAGCTAATAACATTTCTATGTTATTACAACAGACTGCTGTTAAACTTAATATATTCTATGCTTGTTTAACTCAAGTTCTGTTGTAACAGACACTCGCTGAAAATTTACTTGGTATCCTGTGTATATATATCCTGTGCGCGTCGGAGCACTGATTCTGCGCTCTCTTCATTTATCATTTACTTATATTCTTTGGTCGCCTCAAGGTATATCTCGCACATTTAATTGTTGTTAATAACTGTCAGCTCTGAGTGGTTTCTTCTTATTTGTATAAAGCCCCACTGTGCACTTGAAAGCAACACACAGACAGACACACACACACACATACACATACGTACATAGTTTATGTGAGAATTCCAATAGCTTTGACAAGTGTCATCAGCACAAAAGATTTGCCGTGATATGGAAGTGCCTTTGCTTGTGTATGTGTATGACCCCGGATCACAGATTGAAGACGGTGACACAGCTTCGCTTGTTCCCTTGTTCCCTTCTTCCTCCGCCCTCCAGAATCTGTCGCTTTGTGTGTGTGTGAGCCATAATTGAAGGTCTCTTTGTATTGGCCAACACAAAGCAGGCAATGGCACTCATAATACACTTTCGGTGAGGTTTGCAATCGCACCCACAATTAGAGTATAAATATTTGCCAATTGTGTGCCAGGAGCTATTTTATGACACTGCCGGCAAAAACTTTCTCAAAGCAAGGTCACTGGAAACTCGTTTGCCCAAGTGTTAGCTCCTTCTCCCCATACGAACACTCACACACACACTCACACAAATTGCTGGGCCATCAGCCAGATATGCGGGCTTTAAATCGCACATAGAATTTTTGGGCCCAGTAAAAATAGAGCAACATCAGAGCCAGCAGCGACAAGGCGTCGACAGTTGTCATCGGAACTTATGTCCTGGCCCATGTCCTGGCCTTTCACATGACAAGCGAAAAGTGAAGGAATTCTTCAGATCAGGCTCTGGCTCATTTGCATGCTTTTAAGCGCCTCCTCGAGAACTTCCCATAAAACTTACACTGCGACATATGTTTTTCCCTAGCCCAACGGGTTTACTTCTACACCCTGCATATTTTCACTTCGATACAAAGGGTATATATGTGGTCTAGGTAGGAATTAGACAAAACAGTATCAACTCTGTTTTGAAGTATAATTTTCCTAGCATACTCTTTATATGCATGTACTTTGTGTAGGGTATTCCATTTGTAGTACTCAGCTATAGATTATTTACTTACATGTGGCTGTCATCATATTTGTTGTTGTTGTTGTGTTGCAGCTTGTATCTCACCCAAGTTGCAACAGCTTCCCAGCGCTCGAAAAACTTCAATCGACGCCGAGGCCAAAGTAGAAAGAGATAGTAAAACAGAAAGAGATAAAGATAGACAGAGAGAGAGCGATGCGCTTGCCTGTGTGTGAGTCTGTTGGCTCTCAATTTGGTCTGAATTTTTTTTACTGCAACTATCCGTCCATGAATTTCATCCGTCCATGATTTTCATCTATCCATGATTTTCAGTTTCCGCTCATTGGATGGGGACGAGTTCTCCCGTCTGTCAGCTCGACCATTTGTTCTGTAAGCTCTGGATATGGATGAGCTTTAATAGCCTTTGAAAATTGATGTTCGCCATTAAATGCAGCCACCAGCGGCACTTGAGCAGCTGTTAACTGTGGCTAAAAGCTGAACGACCTTTCCTTTAAGTCCTCCGAAAACACTAGAACTTTAACACTACTCCCAGCCAAAACCTGCAAAGCGTCAACAGAAATTCACATGTCAATAACCCCGTTCAATAGCCTCATTTCTTACTGCCACAAAATCAACGCTTAAATTATAAATGCTCGACTTAGCCTTAGACGACAGCCAATGCAATTTTACAGCACAGCTCACAATTTTAATTGCACCTCAATTATAGTGATACCCGTAAGAGTATGTAAATCAGGGCAACAGCTGACGTGGCTTACACAATATAATTCAGTCCACTGACTGCATTACTCCACGGATAAAAGCCACGTCTGATACAACAGTTAACAACCAGTTTGGGGACAAAAAAGTGCTTTCTGCAAAGAAATTTACACGATAATTTCTGACCTCTTTCTAGATAATTTCTATTAAATATCCCTTACTCGGGCTTAACCCAATGCTGCTTCGTTCGTTTTGCTGTGGCTAATGTGTGTGTTTCAATCCTTTAAAATGTAGTATTTTTCCACCTATCATTAACTTGCTTTGAGTTCCAAATTCCTGTGTATTTACGAGTTTATCTGAAGATATTTCCTAAGCTCGAAATTCCATGAACTTACAGCTGACTGAAAGAAAGAAATACTTCATCTTATACGAAAGTGAACTGTATTTAAAGGTGCCTTTCTTCCAAATTAAAATGTGAATATGTGATGTTGATAAACATATTAATATTAAGAGTCTCTTTAGCATGAAATAAGTATTTTCTGAGTAGAATACTTCAACGCTCGGTTTTGGGTCAATCCAAAAAAAACTATTCCAAGAAAATATTTAAAGTTGTTTCGTACTTTTTTATTAATGAAATAAAAGAGAAACAAGAAATATATTTTTGAGCACTCTTAATTGGAAAAAACAATGGTATCCACCTTGAATTTTCAATATTTTTCCACATATAAGTGAAAATTGTTAGAAAAATTATACGAACTCCTCAGGGACGTTGAATACACGAGAAATGATTGCACTTTTAGTAACACGAAGCGTTCACCACGCAACATCCGCAATGTTTCATAATTTTGAAAACCAAGAACTTTCCGCTTCTCTGAAATTCTGTTTAAATATCCTCAAGTGTTCGTTAGAATTTTATGTATTTGGTTTTTCGTAGTAAAGTTGTGATTATTTCTGTTTATTATTAAATTAGCTAAAAATAATCAATATTCATGAAGTCTTCCAATACGAATTCGGTATTTTCTAATGTGAAGTATTTTCGTTCTGGGAAATATTTAATATTATTATTTAAAATTACTCGTAATAAACAGCATTCAATGTAGGTATGCGAATCACAGAATTCACAGAATGAATACTATATAGAATACTATATATATATATGATAGATACAGAATACGTTTTTGTTTATTAGCTTATATTTTAGATTGAAAGTTTATTTTCGATCCTTCCCTGTGTCTGTCGTGGGTGAAGGATTAGGCTTAACGAGAGTTTGTCATACATCAAAACTGCCAGAACTGAGAAAGTTTTCCTCTTTTTTGGGTTATCACAATGTTAACCTGCTTCCCCTTTAAGCTCAACTCTCTCTTTCTCGCTTGCTGGTTGCCTTTTGAATTTCCGGCTGCTGTTACGCAAAAACCTTAGTACGTTTTTTGTAGACAGTCAACTTCTTGTGCTAAATTTTTGCTGAACTGTCAGAAAACTCAGGTTTCCGGCATGGCCTTTGTGGCTGCTCACCAAGGCAGCAAGAAAAAACCACAGTTCCATTCTCATTCCAATTCCCCATCACCGCACTACTCCCACCATGCCTTTTACCCCTTGCCTCGAAGCGGCCTTACGTCTACATTCACCTGCACATTTTGCCTTAATTGCGGTCAGCGTGGTAACGTCTTTGTCTCCAACACAAGGGTAGGAGGACGGCAAGTAGGTGTGGTGGCGAGGAGGGGAAGGGTAGAAGAGGGGAAGGAGAGTGAAAAGTCCAAAAACTCAGCAAACAAATTTCGTTGCATACTTTTAGGTGCTCGCCACGCGCCTTGCAAATATTTTCCCCATGAAAATTCTATGCAGTTTGTTTGCAATTCGCAGAGTTTCTGTTCAGGTATTTTCATTATTTTAGTTTCTACATTTTACTTTTTACTCTTTAGTTTTCTTTTTTTCCCGTATGTTTTGTGGTCTCGTTCTATGCTGTTGTTCTGCATGTTGTGTCGTGTGTTGTTCCTGTTTTTTATTACTATTTTTTTCTTTTTTTACAGTTGCAGTTTTTCGGTTCAGTTTGTTCTTGCATTTCCATCTGCCTGCGTATTGATTCGCTGTCAGCGTCGACGCCGGCAGCAACTGTGGATGAAACGCATTTTGTGCATTTGTCGGCCTCTGTTCATCTGTTCATCTGTCCTCCCTTGGTCCGCCCCACCGTTTTTCTTGCGGGTTTTTCCATATTCTGAACTCGTTTTTTGTGTTTTTGCGCTCTCGCCCCTTTCCACATACCCCATTTGAGGTTTGATCTGGAAATTCACTGCACTGTGATACTTTTCATAGACAAATAATAGAGGAAAAACATTTGCATTTATTTCATATTAAATATTCTGTGATTCAATATTGAAATCAAATGAATCTTTCATGAATCCGTTTCTGCTGCTGTTTACGTTCTATGTTGCTGGAATAAAGGAGTTCATTGAAGCAAAAATTCTTTTTATATACAAGTAATTCTCAAATAAAACGCTCAATAAGAACATTATGCACTTTAAAGTAAATATAAAATCATTTTTAATAGTCTCTCAGTTCAAGTAGAAATATTTACAATATGCACTTCGATTACTTATTTCATTTTATTCCATTTAGAACCAGTGTGCAGGATGAGTCGTTACGTTTTGGCTTTCAATTAAAACAGATTTCCATATGCATTGATGACTTTTAGTTTTGAATACTCGTAAATGCACACGATTCGTTGCCTTTTATCTTGTGGCATTTTGTGGTCTTTGGTATTTTGTATTTTGACCTGCATCCACTGCTGTTGTTGTGCGAGTGTGTGTGGGAGGTTGTAGCTATGGCAACCATTATAAAACAGGACTCTAATTGGATCTGGTTAAAACCTGAGATGCTGCGCGTGTGGCGTATGAGTAATTTGTTGCATTTACAGCTCATTATGTGCGGCAGACGCTGTATGAAAAGGCAATTGCGTATTATATTGCAAAATGCGCATAAATCATAGACCACAGGCACGCACACACAAGAACAGGCATACACACGCACACACACAGACGAACAGGCACATGCACATTACCTATAAATTAGCATATGCTCAGTGGCTGTCCTGTTGCTGTGGTAACCGCTTAATTGAACTAAAAGCAACTGCTACTGTTGATGATCATGATAATAACGATGATAATGATGTTGCTGTACCAACTACCGCAATATTTAACTGATTTATGAGGGTCAGCCACACACACACACAACTATGTATTGAAATCGCGTTTTTTCTTACATCACGTGGTCTTTTTTTCATAAGTTCTCCATATATAAGTGTACATATATCAGATACAGCGTATATATAGTTTTTATGTGTATGATTTTTCAAGAATGTCAACTGCTGGCAACCTTTTTTGTGCATATATGAATATAAGAGTCTGTCAGTTGCAGTGAAAATGCATTAAAAATGTGCATAGTATAGGAAAGGATATACTCGTATCAGGTAACAATGCTGGAAGTATTTGGAATGAAATTCAGAGATTCCTTTCAGTTATTTTGCAATTTATTAAGTGCCAGTTGCGACAGGTAACAGTTGATGACAGTTCCAGCTAGCCCGCTTTCAATTCTATTCCAACTACAGCTTGTGTATATTTGTGATAAAGCAACTTTGATTAGTTCCCATAAAATGTCAAGAGCCACTTCACTTCGGTTCAGAGCCAGAACAATTGTTAGTTGCAAACGAAAGCCAAGCTCGCAGCGTCATGCGTTGCCTGAATGAATGTTATGTGATAGGGCAGAGGGAAAAGGATAACGGATAAAGGATAAAGGAAAAAGGCAAAAGGCAACACACACATTTAATTAAGCCAACTCACAACCCGACACAAAGTCCTGTCACAATGCCACTAGCTACCTACCGGCTACCCCTGTGTCCTTCACTTCGATGCTGTGCACAATCAACGTCGCTGTGGCTCATGAAGATCAACGGGCCTCCACCTTAACTGCCAAAGGCAATACCATCTGTGACCGTGATGCCTACCGCTTCCTGCAGCTCCTCCCCAACGCCATCAGCGTCAGCACACTCATCCAGTCATCATCAGAACAAGGCATAGCCTTAACTTATAGGGTTTCATGATACTCTCGTGCAGGCCACTTAGATCCTTCCCTCTCACTCCTGTAACTTCTATGAGTACTTCTCGTGTTTATACCCACACCTGTTAAATGTGAACGGGCATCCAAACTATTCTACACTCATATCTACTACAAGAGATTCAATATGTTCTCTCGGTTCGAGTATATTGCAGTCGAGCAGCAAGAAGCTTGACAATATTTTATATTTATTTTCCATTTTCCGTTGCATTTTTGCACGTCAAGTGGACAGTTAATTCCACTCCGAGGATTCCTCTGGGGTCCTCTGTGTATGAAACCTATTTGAATTGACTTTATTTGATGGATTGTCGACTGCATGTTGCAACTGAGCTGATAATGAAGGAGGAACTGTCGTCCTGTAAAGGCATCTATTTACACTCGTTTGAATAATAAAATAACAATTGCCTTGGCCGAAGGATTTATTGATTGGGATACATTCCTTTATGCTGTGTCCTAGAAATATAAATTGCATTACAATTTCAGGACTTAAACTGATAGAATCGATGTGTTAGCCTGTTAAATCGCGGTCCTTTCTCTATGGAATATCTAAAGATAATTCATATTTGTGCTTTTGGCGTAACCATACGGATATAAGTCATACACAAAGACACATACACACAGATTAGATAGAGAGAGAAGGAGAAGTTGTGAGACAAAATAGTTTGTTAAATGCGGTTCTGTACGGAAAGAAGTGCCGTAAATCAAAATGTGCAGACGATCCGGCGCAAAATATTGCCGCAGCAGCATAAAAGAAAAACTTGATAAAGTGCCTCGAGCGGGGGTGTCTCCTCAAGATGATAGGACAAAATTGAATATGAAAGGCACACGGCGTTGGCAAAAGATGAACACGAGCATATATACACACGCATATACATATATATACTTGTATGTATGTGTGTATATAAATTTCCGCTAACGACAATCAGGGCAAATGCAAAAAGCAAAAAGTGTCGCGGAAGTTGTCAAAACATTCGAAACGATACCAAACGAAATGTCAGATAGCAGAAAAGCATCTGCCTGTTGGTCCAAACAGACTGACGGATGGACAGACAGACAGACAGACAGTCTGACAAAGTGACACTTACAGATAGAGGGGAGAAAGAGAAAGAGACTAGCTGAGAGACTAACAGGGACTGATAGAGACAGACAGGAAGAATGAGAGAATCGTTTGCGACCTCAAATGAAGGCCATTCCTTCAGGCGCACCTTTTGCTGGCCTTAGATTGCCGTGTCCTTTAAGCCTGGCCGCCAACCATTGGACAATTGGCTGAGCATCTTCCTTGAGCCCAGGCATAAATTAATTTTAATGCCTTTATCGTAGGGGGAAATTCATAATCTCTAGCATTTCCCGCACAGCTCTCTCTCTCTCTCTCTCTTTCTCTCATTGGCCGAGGCCATACTTATTTATTGTTTAACTGCGCAAACACTGATAATAAATTTCGCCTTCATTGTCGTTGTTGCTGGTGTTCTTGTTGCTGCTGTCGTTGTCGTGGGCTTCATGTTGCAGGCGTGAAAAATTGTTGGCGTGCATTTTACATTCATTTCGTGGGTTTTTTTTTCTTTTGTAAATTTTGCTTCATTTTTTTTTGAGTACCCATTAAATATGCAGCACGGGCATTTTTGCGCACTTTCGTCTCGCGCTGCTCGGCCATTTTTTAGTAGGGTTTTTCCTTTTCAAGGATTTTGTGACAACCTTTTAATGAAATTAATCCGGCCAGGCAAATCCGGCGAAGCTACGCGCATCTGACGGCAACTATTTTGCATATAAATTGCAATTTAAGATGACCATTTATCAATGTTCATAACTTTCGATGAGCCCTCGACCTCTGTCCCCGTCCCAGGCGTGTCCTGCCAAGGCTTAATTCATTAAGCCAGCAAATTGCCAGGATATTGCTCCATTCGCTTATTTTGACCAGTAAATTGCTCCACTAATGGACACTTTAAAGCCCGTGCCGATAATTGACAATTGAGTGCAATAATAATCTGGTATTAAATCAACAAAAATATTTTATCTGTCTGCTCCTGGCAAAGGATTAGGCAGCAGCTCAATAAAACTTCTCTTTCATTTCATTTCCATCATATTATTTTATTTTCATAACATTGAAAAGTGAAACTTTCTGTTTTTAATTTAAATATTCATTTACGGCTTTGCCAGACTTAAAGGATTTATCTGTCCAACAATGCAAGAGGATCAGAGTTCAGGGTTTCCTTTTTAGATCAAAAATAATATTTGAAAACTCTCAATAGGAAAAAGTTGCTCGTTATTTTGTGTGTTAACATTAAACAAAATCAGTTAAACGGATTTTCTAAATTTAAGTTGGAGGCTTAAGTCGATAAGAAAATATAGAAAATATATCAAGTTCAGGCCATAAATTTAGTCCATATTTGATTTGTTATTTTATTTAATGGTTTTACTCGATTGCAATGTTAATGCTTCTGTTATGTTAAACATAACATAGACTGTTAACAGAATTCATTTATCTGCAGCTGTTAATCTTCGTTTTGATATATTCAAAGTTTTCTCATATTATTTTAATTGTTAACGTTATTTGCTATTTTATTTAATGGTCTTACTCGCGTGCAATGTTAATGCTTCTGTTATGTTAAACATAACATAGACTGTTAACAGAATTCATTTATCTGCAGCTGTTAATCTTCGTTTTGATATATTCAAAGTTTTCTCATATTATTTAATCTCAAATTATTTTATCTAATTGCTTTACTCGCTTGCAATGTTAATGCTTCTGTTATGTTAAACATAACATAGACTGTTAACAGAATTCATTTATCTGCAGCTGTTAAGCTTCGTTTTCTCATATTATTTTAATTATCATAAGTTTTGCCATTCGTGTTAAAAAGTTATTTTGGACTAACAAATTTTTAGAATAAACAAGTACGAATGCTGTAGTCGAGTATACCCGACTAGAAGAAACCCTTAACCCGCGCATATCGGCTTTTGATCAACAAAGTATATACTTAACAGAGTTAAATATGCTTCCTTCTGTATGTTACATTCAATTGCAAAAACTCAAGTTAGACATTTTTCCCGCTTTAAATGGGTTAAGAGTGTAAAAACATTGTAGCGTTGCCACCTTATTATGTATTAAAGCGCATGCAAGTATTAACATGTGGCAGCGTTGCACAAATAGTTGCAAGAAACAAATAACTGTTTATCGAATTAAATAAAGGAACTCAAAGATGGTGACTTGATTCACCCGCGTTGCCAACTGATTCAATAAGGTGCTGCCAGATTATGCTGGAATTTTGGTTTAATTTAATAAACAGATAAAGAACATAAAAAATGTTATTAATTAATAAACTATTAGTAATTAGTTTAATGGTTTTACACGCATTGCCAACTGCATATTTAACGCGTTGCCAAGCAACGTGAAAATAACTAGTTTTTATTTTAGCAGAAATTAGAAAGAAGTGTAAACAAACTGAAAAATGTGGTTATGTTTTGTTTCGCATTTCAGAAAAACAAATATTTGGTTACTCTTAAATGTCGATATAGTTTCAGATATGCATATTTTATGAGGTATTGAATTTTCCATAACGGATGTTTGCACGCTTTCCATACACTATAATACGTACAGTATATGCAACCATATGTGGTACGTGCAACACACGGTATGCAAATTGATGGCCACATGAAATGAATATCCTTAAGTGCGAGTTACGCAGTCAATTATACATACAGACCTTGTCAGTTTACGAATGCTCTGGGCGGTCAGTGGGCGGTCATGCACGAGTAACTGATTGGAGCTCGTTGTGAGTGACCAACTGAGTGCCGGACTCTGGGTCTGGGGGATTGCCGGAGTGAGGGACAGTCTGACTGCTTGACTGATTGGCATATGACAACATGCAACTGACAGAGCCAGAATTAGCATAAAATGTGGCACAAACAACAAAACATTTTGTGGCATGCTTTGATACGGTTTGTGATGCTTCCACACGGATACATCGCATCGTATCGTACTCTATGCAATTTTCAGGATGGTCAACAGCAGTTGACAGCGACTACAGTCGTCCACAGGCAAAATGTCAGCTGAACTTTTGCCCTTTAACTTGGCTATTGAAAGATGGCCAAAGTTAAGAGTAGGTCGTAAATTTTCATAAGCATTTTTAGCCACATTACGCATACGCCACTTGTGACTCAGAGCTGTGTGCAATGACTCGGCATACACGTATATTACTTACACTTGCAATAAAAATTCTTTCTTACACTTGGAGAAAATTCTTTAAGCAACAGTCAAAAGATTCTTATTCAGCTGTCAGCTATAATGATTATAGCAAGTAGAGATGGATCCTTATGAAGCTATTCAAAGGATACAATATAGAATATACATATACAAAATTAAGATAAAACATTTCGTTCGCTCATAAACTAGTCTTACGAGCTACGCATAGGCACGTCTATTTTGCTGAGTGTACATGGCAGACATGTAAATAGCTCATTAAAAGTTTTACACGCTCACACACAAACACACCACACACACAAACACACTCACACACACACTCGTTGGGGTTATTTATTAAATGTTAGCTTAACTATAATTTCATGTGGGCAAACATTTTGCTATAAAACAAACGAGCAGCGCAGACAACTAGACAAAAAATGTCATAAGCTAAGCAGCGAGGGGACTGAAGGATTGCGGGAACGGTGGCGTATACGCTATATTCGTATTGTGCTCAGGACTACAGCATACAACATGCATGCGAGTGTATGGCATAGCAAACAGGGCTGTTAGCTTCCGTCTCCTCACACGTACAACTGTATGTTTGTGTGTGTGTGTGTGTGTCTCGCTGTGTGTGTTTGTTTTTCCACTGTGCCTGCAGCGCAACACTTCCTGTTTACATAAACAAACACGTCAATGTGTCTGACATGCAGCTTACTCTGCCCCCCTCTCACTCTCCCTCTCTCCCTCTCTCTCTCTCTCTCTTTTATTCTCTAGGCCACTCTTTCGACTACCTCTTCCCCTTCTTGTTCTCAACCAAATCCAAACGTGGTGAAGGCGTTGCAGCGCCATCGCATGCATAAAAATTTTACATTAGCTCTGAAAGGATTTTGGATTTCAATATTTCAGCGTTACGTGCCAAAACTTGTTGTTCTAGTTGCAAGGATTTAGGGATGCTTTGCGAATGTTAACTTTGCCCGCCGGCAACTAAACATGTTTGACCAACTTTCTATATTATTATTTTTAATGATTCCATGCGGATGAACTATTCCAAATGCATTTATGCATTTATGATATATTCAATATAAAAGTTTATCCTTTAGATAGAATTTGTTTGAAATTGACCGAAATTTATCGCTTTCTATTGTTTTATAAATGTGATAAATAAACTTCGAAAGCTGCTCCCTGGACATATATATTATATATTGTATATTGCTTTATGTAAATTTCAGTAGAAAAATATTTGTGATTACTTTTTTTCGTATTATTTTATTTATTTTTATTTCATTTGTCAATCGTAGAAAGCTGAGCACAAATATTTTCATCTAATCAAAGAGATAGTTTAGAGTGTGGATGGATTATCTAATAGTTGTTTGTGCTTTATATACAGTTGGATAATAAGCTGCCTTTCAGTCTATCAAATCGATTTTATATCCATTTCAGTTTAGAAGACAAGAACGTATAGTTTAAGGTATTCTATAGTAAGCATTAGAAACAATAATGTAGTTGGAAGAATGCTGCGAGTAAAATAGCTAAAATATATCTACCAAGCTGAAAACCTCTGAAGCTGTAAAAATTGTTGAGGAAATATTCAACATTTTCCCACTGCTTTTCCTGTTGATGTGCAGCTTCATTGCTCCTAAGTCTGCCCAAAGCTCTTGGCAACATTGTTTGGCACAAAAATATTTTTTCTTTTTAATTAAATTGCATTCCCTGGCAGAGTTAGACTCATCTGCCAGCTCCAGCCAGTTTTCGCCATTCCCTCGATTCCACCCGTTGTCTGGGGGAAGGGGGCGGGGTCAAAGAATCTGCTGACGCGGAATTTGAGTTAATCAAACGCAGAGTTGTGCATGAAAATGCTTAATTGTACACATTATTACATAACTTTAACTGCTTTGGGCATGACACGGAGGAGGCATGTGGTTTGAAGGTATGGAGGCATGGGGCATGGTCTGAAAGTCTGCAGCTGCCATAATTCATCTGCCACTCGATACAAAAGTCGTTGGCAATTAATTCACGCGCTTTTCGTTATTGATAAATCAATGCGGAATCCGGTTTCAAAGGATAATTAATGCGTCGTCGCCAGCCAATGCCAGGACTGCAACTGACAGCAACTGGCTCTGAATTGCTGTGTCTGTACGTATGTGTGTGTGCGAGTGTAAGTGTGTGTGTGACTTTGCTGTGCGTGTGTGTAAGTTCCGTGTTCAAGTTGAAAAAATTGGCACATAAAGCGAAAGATGTGACTCGAGACTGGATGAAGTTGTCTCTTGATTGCTCAAAGACCATAAACAGCATCTTAACTGAAAGTTTTGCTACAGTGAACTCTCGATATAAAAGACTATATTGTAAGCGTACAATATTAGGTGAAAGGTGTATTATACTATCACAGCATTATTAGGGATTGGGAATTCGATAACTAGGATTCTCCTTCGAGTTCCGCCTGAGCAGTCAGTGAGTCCTTTTATTCTCGGAGGTTCCATTATAAGTAAGGACTAAACTAGTCTACTCGTGTCTCCCAACGAGTATCCATGAAATAGTCCAGTGCAGCGTAAACTTGAAGATAGTCAATGGATGTTTCGAGGAAAAGAAAATGGACTTCTATTATTTGTTGTCTTCGGATACCTTCGGGCATTCAGAAAATTGAGAAGTAATTAGAGACTTTGTGCATCCTCAGTGCGTTCTGTCTATTTGCCAAGGATCTCTAAGAAATCCTTTTGTATTCTCTAAGGTTTTTGTTACATTTATATTGAAAACAAATTGAAAGCACATTTTTCCCAGAAAAACATATCTTCTATTAGCTCGAATTGTTTTGGCCCTTTGCCTCTCATTTCGCAATTTGAAGCGTTTTTAAATAAGTTTTAGATGAATTCATTAAAGGAATTCTATTAATGTACAATGTGCTCTCTCTGCTCGGACGTCCTTGAACCAATTCTCTTTGAGCGCATTAGGGATATGCTCAAGCGGAAAGAAGAGTTGCGACCAGACATGAGCCGCTGGGAATGGGGAAGTGGAGGACATGCCAAGACATGCTTATGTAATTAAATTAGCATTTGTTTTGTCGCTTGGATCAGGGACTGCCAACGTGCTCCTTACCACTGTCGTTGTCATCGTCTCCATCCTCCTCTCCCCTGTCTCTGCTCCCACCCTATTCTCCTCTCTCTTGTGTCGCAGTCGCCTTGTGTGACTTCATTAAATATCGCTCATACGCCATGTATTGCGTTTAAGTGTCTTCCAGCTTGTGTGTGAGCTTGTGTGTGTCTGTGTGTGTGTGTGCATGTCGTTTGCTGACCACTTGAGCTAATTTATGATGTATTTAATGCTCTCAGTTTTCTGCTTTGGATTGGCCTCCTAATTTCTACTCTCTCTCTCTCTGATGTCCCCATCAAATTTCCATTTCAATAATCAATGCCAACAATCCTGCAGGATAATTTGCTTGTGTCTTATGAGCTGCAAATGTTCCTTAAATTTCTGCCAATTGCCCATAAAAAGCGTTTTGTTTAAATGTGCGGCAAAGTTTTTCCTTTCCTTCGTTCAAGTAAAACTGATTAAAGCAAAAAGTTGAAGAAAAAAATTCTAAACGAAGTTTCTTTCTCAGCCCAAAAAGAAAGAAGAATAAATCCAATGCAAAGCTAAAAAAAAATCTCTGCAAATTTGATAATCGAGTAACAAACACACTTCCCAAAATGAAACAGATTTTCAAAAGAAACTTGTGCCCAAGCTATTGAGATAGTCGACTATACCTTCAGCTGTTGGGGTAGAGTATCTGAGTTAGAATGATGGGAAAAAAGGGAAAGTGTTGGGTTAGAGTCGAGCAGAGACTTTGTGGCCGGAAGTGTGCATGTAAGTAACATACATACCTTTATGTATGTGCATGTGGTTGTGGGTGTGAGCTGTGGGTATAAATGAGTGTGTGTGTGTGTGTGTATAAGAATGTTAGAAAGGCTTTGCAGTCTTTAGATTGCCTCAAACTTCGTGCTGCTGCTGCTGGTCTGCTGTGGTATGGGTGTTATTCAAGCAAATTACCAGAGTAAATGTTGCAACAAGCAGAGGCAGCGGCAGAGCTGCCACACAGCAATAACAACAAATGCGACCCTCGTCGCAGCTGTGTAAACAGCGCCAATAGCAACAACAAAAACTTCAGCGACAACAACAACTGCGGCTGCTGACGTCAAAAGGCACACACAAGCACACAGGCAGCACACAACTAACACACACACACACAGTCTACCAAAATGCATTAAGCTCACATTACGCCTCTCTCTCTCTCTCACTCTAGAGAGTCGGACTCTCTCCTACTACCTACGCGTCCTTTTCCTGTTTTATGCAGACAACTCAACTCGAACCGACGCGTTGTGAACCAAACACCAATTCAAGCGGCCGACTAACCAAAATGGCCGCACCGGAAGTGCTGGCCGCCATTTGCATTACTGCTGCCGCACGCGTGTTTCAATTTGATCTGATTTTATTGCCATTGCTGCTGCTGGCGTTGCTTTTATTGCTGTTCTGTGCATTGGCATTGTCGGTCAGCGTCGTTGTCGATGTTCTTACAGCGTTTAGTTTAGCTTTTGCGTAAGTTTTGTTTGTTTGCTCGGCATTTGCCGTGCTGCCTAATGAAGCACATCAATCATTAGGTGCTCCATTGCACAATTCGGTGTGCGAATGGTGTAAAAAGGATTTGCATTAGACACATTCGAAGCTTCTGTATAACATTTGCTTTTGCAATTAGTTTGTTTACATTCGATTATTCAGTTATTGCAATTACAATAATATTTTGCTCCAATTTCTGACTGTTTGTTTGGGCTTGGCCCTCAGTAAGTTGCGTATTTTATGACTAAAATTAATATGCACATACCTATATGCGATATGATATCCTTAAAGCACCTCCAGAGCATAATAAACATACAACAAATATGCCAACAATTCCGGCCAATGGAATTTAATCCTCTTCAAAATCTGTGGAGCAAATGTGAATGCGAATTCGCAGGCCTCTGGCATGTCTGCCGATCAATATGCGGCATCTTTGGGGTACACTTAAGCATACTTCAAATGCTTATGTTTACACGAATATCTCTCTCTCTATATATATATAAATATTATGCGCACAAGTCCAATCAAATATATATATGCTAAAATAAGGATGAGCTATTTAAAGTTAGAGGAAATTGTGTTTAAAGCAACAACCCAGCACTGGGGAGCCTTTGGGTATCCTTGACTGTGATAGAAAGATAATCCAAGTACTATAGACGAGCTGTTGGAGTTACTTTCCTATTCATATCCGAGCCTAATTGGGTAGATTCTATATAAAACCACAATCTGCGGATTTTGCACAACTTTCTTTAGCTGCTCTGGGGGCTTTCAGCAAGTCTTGTATGTCCTTTGAGTGCTGCAATTGAAAATTCAATTAGTACGCCGGAAGGGTACGAGTCTATATGCCTCGGTTAACTCTTTTGCGGCATAGTTTCTGCTTGGAGGAGCGCGTGGTGCGCACCAGAAGAGGCTATTGAAGGCGTATACTTAACGCGCGTCTAATTAGTGTTCTAATAGGCTGGTATTACGACACGTTGCATATGCCGTGTGGCATGTGGCATGTGGCATAAAGCACTCAACTCGACTCGACTCATAGCGCATTATTCACTTGTTCTACTTTCAGCAAAGACAGCGACAACATCAACTGTAAGAACAACAGCTAAAGTAAAGCCACAGCAACAGCACAGAGAGACCGCAGGAGCAGGAGCAACACTTGTTAAGTGGTAGGCGCGAGGCAAAGTAAATAGGAACGCCTTCACATTGGATTACGCGCAGTTTTACTTTAGACCGGAGCCAATTAGTGGCCAACAGCAACAAGCTCAACAACAACGGCAGCAGCAGCCGCAGCAACAACAACATCAATTGCAGGTAGTGCAACAGCAGCCGCAGCTAACGCAACAACAGCTGCAGCTGCAGCGACAGCAACAGCAGCAAGTGCAGCAGCAATTGCTAGCCCAACAGCAGCAGCAATTGCAGATCCAGCAACTCCAACAGCAACTGCTGCTGCAACGGCTCGAGCGTGAGTTGCAGCAGCAACAGCAACAACAACAACAGCAGCAGCAGCTAGCCCAACAGCAGCAGCAATTTCTCTACCACCAGCGCCAATATTACGAGCGTCTGAGCACACCAGCACACCGAAGTCGCTGGCTAACTGGGAGTAACCATTACGAGCAGCAACAGCAGCAACAACAACAACATCAGCAGCAGCAGCAGCTGCACCAGCAGCAACAGCAGTACAGCTATTACTTCAGTCGCGGCAGCAGCAGCAGCAGCGGGCTGGGTCTGGGCCTGGGATTGGGCCTGGGTTTCGGACTGGGCAGCAGCAATCTAGCTAGCTGGTACCATCTGCCCTCCACCTCGGCTCACATCTACATTGGGAGCAGCAGCAGCGGTGGTGCACCCTATCCCTATCGCCTGGGGTACAGCGGCGGCGGTTATCCCGCTGCAGCGCTGATCAACTTTGACGCATCGCCCACACCTCTGTTATCGTCGACAGGCAGCTCACCCGGTTATCTGCCCGCTCTTCCAGCACTACCGCCACCCGTGCTGCCACCACCGCCACCGGCGCCCAGCGTAGCCACCGACTATTACTTCAGTAGCAGGAACAGGAGTCGGGCTGCTGCAGCAGCAGCGGCAGCAGCAAGAGTCGAGCCGTTTCAGGAGTACGCAACGGCGGCAGTAGCAGCGGCGAAAGCAGCAGCAGAAGCAGCGGAGGATCTACAAGCTGGCGGCTATCGTTACAAGACGACGCCACGCCGGCGCTACGACGCCTACGACAACTACGGCTATCTGCCGGGCATTGCCAGCACCACCGAAGAAGAGGACGATCTTCTGGAAGAGTGCCTGCCAGCGGCGTTGCTTTCAACGGACTGTGAAAGTCTCGAGGACGTGCGCTTTCTGCAATACAATAGCAACCATCATCCGGAATTCAACGACGACGACGACGACGAGGTGGCACAACTGGCGCACATACTTGACCTCGATCTGCCCGAATTACTACGGCCTTACAGCAGCAGCAGCGGCGGCGGTGAGAGCAGAAACAGCCACAAGACGCCGCCGCAACACGAATATCAAACGGAGCACGGCGGCGCAGCCGGAGCAGGTGCAGGTGCAGGTGGAGGATCAGGCGGAGCAGGCGGAGGCGGCGGAGGCGGCGCAGGCGAAAGCAGTGGCACTGGCGAACCCGGCCGGAGCAATCCATCGCAACGTCAAACGGAACACCATCGCTATCATCACTACCAGTCATCGCAGCAGCAGCAGCAGCAGCAACAACAACCACATCAAACTCAACACCACCAACATCAACACCACCAACATCAGCATCAGCATCAACACCAACACCAACACCAACACCAGCAACAGCAACAGCAACACCACCAACATCTGCCAGCGCAGCAATCGCATCAGCAACAGGCCTATCAGTCCTACCAATACCCTTCGCACGACAGCTGCGAGGGATTCAATCACTTTGCCAACGACGCCAACAGTTGCTTCGGTAACCAGAGAATGATGGTCAGCAAACTGTGGAACAGCTGCTTTCCGGAGTTCACGCCGGATCATGTCCATCGACATAACTTCTACCTCTGCC
>JAWNNK010000867.1:0-10495 GCA_035045065.1 Hirtodrosophila trivittata
TATTTTGATTGTATGTAAAAAATAAGTTTGTCTTCAAAAGAAAGATACGGATATTTTCGTGGTGCACGTAGATTTTAATTTACCCAACATTTTATAGTCATATTGTCTTGGTCCTTCTAGTGAGCATGATTTTCAATATCTCACATGAATCCAATTAAAGGTAATTTCAACAGAATTCTCAATCTCGTTCTTATTCACGACTCTGCAAAATCATGCGTCTATAGATATTCGACACTCACAGTCCCTGAAGATCTACGTCATCCGGCTATTGGGCTTAGTATTTTACTCCTTGTTCCTTTTACTTCGGCCTTACCATGTCAGAAAGCAACACGGGACGATGCTTTTGCAAGATGTATCGGCTCATTACACTCACCGAGTCCAAGTTTGTAGTTTGGTTATGGAGTTGTCAGTTAATTCAATATTGTTGCCAAAATCGGTTACGTCATTATGACCAGCGATATTTAAGAGTTTACCACTATGCTGATGTTAAGAGAACAAAAATTATAAACTAGTATCGACATTTATAAGTGACATTAGTATTTAATCTGTGACAGTGTTCCATGTAATACGCTCTTTGGTTAAATTTGTTTTACTATTTAAATTCAAAAACTCTTGTGTGTGGATTGAAAGTTTTGGATGTGGACCTTTCTAACTTCGACCTGTAAGTTGTACTTAAAGGGTTAACACTCCTTTTATATATGATGTGGAAAACTTTCGTGTGAAAGCTTGTCAAATGGTTAATAACTTAAATTCTTACGAAATCACAATTTTTCTGACACTGTTATATAGTCCGCATTTAAACAGATAGACTTGCGATAGTTACTGGGACGAAATATACCACTTTAAAGTCTTCAATAAAGAAAACATATAATCCTAGCGTAAATTGTCCTAATGCACTACCCTTCCCTCTATTAGGAAACTTGCCCCAATGTCTGCTTCGACTTTTCTTCTTCATACAGTCACAAACATTTATTTGCTAGTTTTAATAAGACCGTGGCCCTAACCTGGAAAGTTCTATCACGTCTTGACTCGTTCGTCATTTTTAATTGTACAAGTTCCTCTGCAAGTTCAGGAATCATCGCATGTCACTCAGCTTTTTGTTAGTTACCGAATGCACTGTTTAATTGTATTCCACAGCTGCCAGGAGTATGAGGCTGGTCGTATCTTTCAAGTCTCTTTCTAATTGCAGACATCGTACTATTTCGATCAGTGGGCTGGGGAACCTTTCTACCTATCCATTTGAAGTACTATGAAGTGGCGGTGTATTTTTCACTTGGACATTGAATTGGTTTGAAAAAAATGTGAGACTGAGAGTTTATGGATGTTATATTGTCACAATACATTGTTTTTGAGTGGGGATAGAAATTCATTATTTGTATTATTGCAGGTTCTATATCGGCCATTGTTCGGGAATCTGTGGGTTGCATAATTGCAAATTTGAAAAGAAAATTATCGACGCTTGTCAGGAAGTACTTCTTATCCGTAGAAAAAAAAAACCAGTGCTTAATGTCTCGCCAATTTGTGAGGGAATAGGTGTTCTCCTAAGGACTTGCTTTTGCGGATCACGGTCATATTTGATTTTTTTGCAAACCGAGCAGTTACCAACAATGCTGGCTGCCAGCTGTAACATTTTTGAAGGAATTTGCATGAATTGCCTCTTTCTCTGGCTTATAAAGTAGTTGGCGTTATACTTGTCAGAGCCTCCCACCTTTTTATTTTCGCGATTGGATTCCTATCTGAAACGGTAAACGTTAGAGGTTGGTCATCTGTATAAATGTTCAGATTTTGGACACCTCAGAGTTTTTAAAGACTATATGATATCCAGAAATTCGCGTTCGTTTGTTGCAAAACTAAGCTTTGTATCCTTTGAAGCTATAGATATCATTGTAACAGCCTTACCGTCTTGCGATAGAACCACTCCGAAGTCGAAGCAATCATAGTTAAATCATTCCTTAGATTTTTCCTTCCGAAAAAGGATCTAACATTGAACAACTTTGTGGGTTTTTCATAGTTACGGATAATTTCAACTTTATGTTACTAGGATTTGTTGTAATACCTCTGCTCAACATTCTAAAAAATTAGATTATTCCTTAGATACTCTCATGTTAGCTTCGAATAGTCTATTCAGCACCCAGCTGATATGATTAAAATAGTCATAAAGTTAATTTTATGACCGAAAGTAGTATGTAAAACTCACTCATGCCATTTGCAATTGATAAAGCTGTCTTCTCCCAATTTTTTTCTTCGAGTAGAATTTAATGAAATCCTTACTTAAGGTCCAGAGTGGTAAAAAATCTGGCTTTTCCGAAATGTGAAAGGTTGGATGCAATATTTGGCATTGGGTAAAAATTAAGGTAAATTCTTGTTTGTAAAATGAAAAATATTTGTTTATTCTTATAAATTAATTTCATCCCCTTCAAAGTAATTCCCTCCCCATAAAATACACTTTTGTCAACGTTTTTTCCAATTCTTGAAATACGCCAAAAAGTCCCTTTCCAGTATAGCCATCAGCGCCTTCTTCGATTAAGCTTCGATGGTTGCTGCGAAAGCTAAGTTAAAACTATGGCTGAGTCGCACCATGCATGTATTTCAATGTTCTTATGGTGTAGAGCAGCCTTGATAGATTAGATGAATCCGCTTAATAGCAGAGCGCCACTCAATTTGAGGCGCGGTAGTGACTGCAGTATCACTGGAGCTACTCTGGGTTTTTCTACGATGAGTGAAACCGATGCTGTGCCGTTTGATTTTACCAATCTGGTATAGACGACTGCGAAGTATGCCTTGATGGAAGCAGCTGAAAATCCATGCAGTTCGATGTGATTCGCCCTGTTTTAAACAAATTGTAGCAGACGAAGTTCCTGGAGTACATTGAGGTCGTAATGGCTCTTTTTCCACCATTAAGCAATCTTTGGAGGAAGTTCCGTATTCCAGCCGAGATTGAGTAGCCACAATTCTTGAAACCGAATTTTAATTGCACCACCACTAGCGACAGAATACCCAGCGGATCAAAGATGCGTGTCATGTCCAACAGCACTTTTCGTTTGGTGCTTTTCGGAATCGATGAAAGGCACACGCTGTACGTAAAAGGTCCTTTTCTGGATCCCAATGATTGCCAAAAAGTTTTGATGTAGAATTGAATAAGAATTGAATTAACCGTTAGTTGTAGTTATATTTCTGGAAGAAATGTGTGATGAGCTGGAGACCCAATTGGCAAGCTCTATGCCTGCACGTACCATTAGCTGAATTAACTCATTCCGCTTGCCAATAAGCTCTTCCTCAATGTATGCTGCCGTGAGTACATCGTCCATTTAGAACTGCTGCTTTATAATTTTTGCTGCAATAAGAAACTTGAGTTGATAGTCGCTAAGTGGTCCAGAACCCTCAGCTCAATCTATAGGAATACCTCGTGGAGAGTCGGTGTGAAGTTCACCTTCAGTGACCAAATGGCAATCCAACTCGAATTTGCTAGTGGAAGAGCAAAGAACCAGGGAAAACCACGAACAACTGGTCCCAAATGGACTATAACCTATTGGATGAGCAAAGTTTCGCAGTTAGTCTTAGCCACAGCGAGTGGAATAGATCGGCTGCCCATGCCCATAGATTGTCTGACATGGCCAAGCAGCTTGCCAGAGAGCTAGTAAGCGCATGTGATGCTTCAATGCCAAGGCGTACACAAAGCAGGCGGAGAGCACCCTGCTATTGGTGGAACGAGGAGATCGGTCAGCTGCGAAAAGCCTGCTTAAGAGCAGGAAGGTGATCTCAAAGATCTCGAGGTCGACCAGATTTCGACCTCACAGTCAACGATCTACGCATAGCCAAGCGGACCCTAAAACATAGCATAAAAAGAAGCATGGCTGAATGTTTCCGTCAAATATGTGACGATTCTGATGTTAATCCCTGAGCATCGCATATAAAGTAGTAACAAAAAAGATAAGGAGTCAATGCGCACTTCGGGTAACATGCCCAGACGCACTCAGCACTGTTGTCAGTTCCCTTTTCCCCCAACGTCCTCACAGAGAAGTGGCGAACTACCATCCTATCTTTAAGAACATTCCACCCGTTACTTCTGATGAGCTAGCAATATCAATCAGACGCATAGGAGACAAAAACACCCTTGGGCCAGACGGCATTCCAAATAGGGCCCTTAAGTTGATGTCATTACGAGGAGATATTTTTGTTGAAACATTAACCCAATATCTAGAAGAGGGGGTTTTTCCATCAGTGTGGAAATGCCAGCACCTTATCCTCATCCCGAAAGGGGACAAGCTGATGGATGACCCTTCCGCCTAGAGTCCAATCGGCCTCCTCGATATGGCTGGTAAGGTGCTACAAACAATAGTTTATAACCGACTTGTGAACCTAACCTAGAGAGGCATTTTCCGAAGCTTAATATGGATTCCAAAAAGCGCGAATGCTATCAAAGCAGTAGTCGACATAGCCACCAAGGCGATTTAGGGAACTACAATAGATGAAAATGGGGCAATAACGAGTACTGTGCAGTTGTCACGTTGGACGTTCGTTACGCGTTCAACTCGGCCTGCTGGACTCGCATTCAAGAAGCTATCCACCAGATCGGAATTCCAGTGTAGCTCTCGAGGATGATATCCAGCTATCTGTCCGACAGGGTACTCCAATACGTTACGGAAGATGGCCCCAGGCGTTACAAAGTAACGGCAGGCGTTCCACAGGGGTCAGTACTAGGACCACTCCTATGGAGCTAAATGTACGACGAAGTACTTAGACTACAGCTACCAAACCGTTGTAGGTTAATCGGGTTCGCAGACGACATGGCCCTAGCCAAAGAAGTAGCAGATGTTGAAACGGTTGCCAATGAAGCCACTAAGAACATAAGTGTGTGGGTGCAGAACGCCAGCTTAGAGCAGGCCAGACATAAGACAGAGGCGGTGCTTATCATATACGGGTGAGAGACGTGACGATTAGGTCCAAGGACTCAATTCGGTCCTTAGGAGTCCATATAGATAGGCTTAG
Source organism: Hirtodrosophila trivittata (assembly GCA_035045065.1). NCBI lineage: Eukaryota > Metazoa > Arthropoda > Insecta > Diptera > Drosophilidae > Hirtodrosophila > Hirtodrosophila trivittata. Next base: position 4,990 of record JAWNNK010000867.1, read on the forward strand.
TTTTAGGCAGCATATTGAGTATGCCAGTAGGAAGACATCAAAGATGCAGGCAGCTATCTCCCGGATGCTGCCCAACGTCGGGGGACCTACGGCAGGAAGGTGACTGCTCATGGCAAGAGTAGTAGCCTCAGTCCTGGTATATGCAGCCCTAATATGGGATTCTGGTTTAGACGGCAGTCAACAGATTCGAAGGAATCTAGCTGCACCATACCGCCTCAGTGCGCTCAGGGCAATTTCAGGTTTCATAACGATCTCTAGCGATGCTGCTCTTGTTTTAGAGGGTATGCTCCCAATAGATCTTCTGGTTAGGGTAATGCAGCAGTTATACTTCTGGCGCACGACGAACAATGATGCACCGCCAAGTGAGGCGATCCGTAGGATAAAGAGGAAGATAACAATAGATAGATGGTAAGTTAGGTGGCACGCGGCAGTTTTCCAGTTTCTCCGCACTGTCCGAACTTCGACGAAGACCCGGAGCATGCCCTCTACCAGTATGTGAGGTATAGGGCATTAGTTCAGGTGGTTTCTCTAGTAGATGGCGTAATTTGGTTCATGCTGGAGGAGGAAGGTAATTGGAGAGCTATAACACAGCTCATTGTTCATATTCACAGTGATCTGAGACGGTCCGGAAGGGACCCCTGTGAGGTAAAACCTAACGGGAGTACCGCAGGGGAAGCGAAGTGTGTGGGGGGTCGCTTTAGTACGCAGGCGTCTTGTCATACCAATATCTGGCATGGCGGGGAGTCGTGCATGCCGGTGGCCTGGGCCATCGCGTGTGAAACAACCTTGAAGTCTGTGTCAGCCTCACTTTTGCTTAGCTCAAATACCTCGCAGCGTCGGCTTAAAAATTTGAGTAAATCTTTTACATTTGTCGATTCTAGTTCCTGACTTCCTTAAATCCATTTGCATCGTATTTCAGCGTCAGCTTGGCTTGATTTATTGTAAACCAACATTGAAGTCTGTGTCGGACTCACCTTTGCTAAGCTCAAATACACCACAGCGTCGGCTTACAAATTTGAGTAAATCTTTTACTTATGTCGATTCCACTTCCCTACTTCCTTCAATTCTTTTGCGTCGTATTTCACAGTCAATCCCTATTAATTTGCCCTGCTGCATCCAAGCCATCTGCTCTGGATGTCGAAGGTAACTTCACAAATGTATCCGTCAAAGTATTTGCAATGTGGAGTGGTCGGCTGTAACACTCAACTAGGCAAATCCAAGCTGAAGTATAAGCAGCATTTGTTATTGACATATGTCAAATTAAATCAGCTGCTTCTCCAGAAACATACGCTTTTAGGTAGTGGAATTTTTAAAATGCTGTCAAATGCTGATTTCTTTGGACCGTACTTTCAAAGAGGTTATGAAAGCAGGTCATTCCTTGTAGTTACCATTGAACTGCTTTATTTATATTTTTGGCAATTTATTTTGCAGCACAGTTGCTGCCGAGTTTGCGCGCAAAAAATGGTTTGTAGCTGCCCCAAACGCTCGTTCAGCTCTTGTTGTTGCTGTAGAAAACGACCAAAGTTTTCGTTTCCAGCTACCGATGCTTGCGAAGCGATCTCGTCGATATCCTGGTCGCATTCGGGTTTATTCCCCAAATCGCTCTCTCTTGGCTCACAAGCGTGTTTTAGCGAGTGAAGTAATGCGCTTGCACGCATGTCTGGATCAACATACTCCTCCTCCTTGTCGTTTATTTATTTATTTAATTATTTAAGTCAACTTAAAGCAGCTGACTTCGAAATTAACATAGGAATTCAAACAAAATTTAAATTTAAATTTAAATCTGGGGAATAAAACTATAAGAAAAATTGATTTATTTAAATCAATCCAACATTTGTTGCAAGGATTAGGGAAAACCCAGTGATAGTATATAAAAGTAGCAGTATAATGAAGAATTAAAAGGAAGTAGGATAAATTGAAGAAATGTAGCTAGAAAGGAGGTTAATTGTTTTTACCAAGATATATGTAGGAAAAGAGAAGATTTTAAAGAAGAAAGAGGAGATGCATTTTGAGATCACGTTGTGTAGATTAATATAATTAACACAGAAAGCGTGGAAAGAGCTGTGGAATGCGTAATCTGTTGTGCATGTAGGAAAGGATAATGGGATATAGTTCCTAGTACAACGATGAGGAATAGAGAAACTAAGACGTCCTAAAAGGAAGGCAGAATCTATATTGCATATAATCAGTTTATGTAGAAAAACAGCATTAAGAGTTTTTCTCCGATTAACTAGTGAAGGAAGATTAAGAAGAAGAAGCTTACTGGAGTATGACGGTAGACGAAGATTGGGGTCCCAGTTTAGTGCACGTAAAGCCAACAGCACGAATTGTTTTTGAACGGATTCAATTCGATCCTGGGTGGCACTATACTGAGCACAACAGTATTTCAGAATCGGCCGAGAAAGAGAAATGTAAGGGCATTTTTTACGGGGTACTTGCTGACGAGGTAGTGTAGAAGGAACAAGCATTGAGATACAAATCTTAATAGATGGATGATGAGGATTTTCGGGGACAGTAAGTGGCGAAGTTCTATAGACGCATGAGTTTGCATTAGTTAATTATTTAATAAAAATTAGGTCCAGAATAATACTCAAATGGTTTTTAATTGGGTTCATCTGAAATATTGAAAAATCAGGAATGCAATCTAAAAACTTATGATTACAGGAACGCACAAGATATTTATTGGAATATGTCCATGAGATGTTGGGTAAATTTAACTCACCAACCACAATGAAAATATCAGTATCCTTCAAATAGATTGTGTTGAAGATGTTACTTTAACAGCAACAATTTCAACATCTGAAGGCATATCAAAAGAGATACGATCAGACTGAAATGTCGATTGGACGGCGATTAGCACGCCACCACCACGACGTATCTGTCGATCATGTCTAAATATAGAGTATCGATTTGACATAATTTCGCTATTAGATATGGTTGCAGTTAACCAATTCTCTGATAAAGCGATAATGCTGAAATTATGGGAAAAGCTAGTCAAATAAAGATTTTTAAGCTTCGTTAAGAGGCGTCTTGCATTCTGGAAATGAATGTATAAAGAAACGGGACACCAACATACTTTTTTGATACAGCCGCAGAAAGTAGGGAAGAACTAGGGGCTGGAAGTGCAACAGATGGCACAGTTCTATGTTCTAAAACATAGCATAAAAAGAAGCATGGCTGAATGTTTCCGTCAAATATGTGACGATTCTGATGTTAATCCCTGAGCATCGCATATAAAGTAGTAACAAAAAAGATAAGGAGTCAATGCGCACTTCGGGTAACATGCCCAGACGCACTCAGCACTGTTGTCAGTTCCCTTTTCCCCCAACGTCCTCACAGAGAAGTGGCGAACTACCATCCTATCTTTAAGAACATTCCACCCGTTACTTCTGATGAGCTAGCAATATCAATCAGACGCATAGGAGACAAAAACACCCTTGGGCCAGAGGGCATTCCAAATAGGGCCCTTAAGTTGGTGATGTCATTACGCGAAGATATTTTTTTTTTAAACATATACCCAATATCTACTCCATCAGTGTAGAAATGCCAGCAACTTTTCCTCATCCCAAAAGGGGACAAGCTGATGGATGACCCTTCCGCCTAGAGTCCAATCGGCCTACTCGAGATGGCTGGTAAGGTGCTACAATATAACCGACTTGTGAACCTAACCTAGAGAGGCATTTTCCGAAGCTTAATATGGATTCCAAAAAGCGCGGATGCTATCAAAGCAGTAGTCGACATAGCCACTACAATAGATGAAAATGGGGCGATAAGGAGTACTGTGCAGTTGTCACGTTGGACGTTCGTAACGTGTTCAACTCGGCCTGCTGGACTCGCATTCAAGAAGCTATCCACCAGATCGGAATTCCAGTGTACCTCTCGAGGATGATATCCAGCTATCTGTCCGACAGGGTACTGCAATACGTTACGGAAGATGGCCCCAGGCGTTACAAAGTCACGGCAGGCGTTCCACAGGGGTCAGTACTAGGACCACTCCTATAGAACTTAATCTACGACGAAGTACTTAGACTACAGCTACCAAACCGTTGTAGGTTAATCGGGTTCGCAGACGACCTGGCCCTAGTAGTAGTAGCCAAAGAAGTAGCAGATGTTGAAACGGTTGCCAATGAAGCCACTAAGAACATAAGTGTGTGGGTGCAGAACGCCAGCTTTGAGCAGGCCGGACATAAGACAGTGGCGGTGCTTATCACAGAAGTAGGAAGAAAGTAGAGTTTATGACCATACGGGTGAGAGACGTGACGATTAGGTCCAAGGAATCAATTAGGTACTTAGGAGTCCATATAGATAGGCTTAGTTTTAGGCAGCATATTGAGTATGCCAGTAGGAAGACATCAAAGATATAGGCAGCTGTCTCCCGGATGCTGCCCAACGTCGGGGGACCCAGGGCAGGAAGGCGACTGCTCATGGCAAGAGTAGTAGCCTCAGTCCTGGTATATGCAGCCCTAATATGGGATTCTGGTTTAGACGGCAGTCAACAGATTCGAAGGAATCTAGCTGCACCATACCGCCTCAGTGCGCTCAGGGCAATTTCAGGTTTCATACCGATCTCTAGCGATGCTGCTCTTGTTTTAGAGGGTATGCTCCCAATAGATCTTCTGGTTAGGGTAATGCAGCAGTTATACTCCTGGCGCACGACCAACAATGATGCACCGCCAAGTGAGGCGATCCGTAGGATAAAGAGGAAGATAGCAATAGATAGATGGTAAGTTAGGTGGTACGCGGCAGTTTTCCAGTTTCTCCGCACTGTCCGAACTTCGACGAAGACCCGGAGCATGCCCTCTACCAGTATGTGAGGTATAGGGCATTAGTTCAGGTGGTTTCTCTAGTAGATGGCGTAATTTGGTTCATGCTGGAGGAGGAAGGTAATTGGAGAGCTATAACACAGCTCATTGTTCATATTCACAGTGATCTGAGACGGTCCGGAAGGGACCCCTGTGAGGTAAAACCTAACGGGAGTACCGCAGGGGAAGCGAAGTGTGTGGGGGGTCGCTTTAGTACGCAGGTGTCTTGTCATACCAATATCTGGCATGGCGGGGAGTCGTGCATGCCGGTGGCCTGGGCCATCGCGTGTGAAACAACCTTGAAGTCTGTGTCAGCCTCACTTTTGCTTAGCTCAAATACCTCGCAGCGTCGGCTTAAAAATTTGAGTAAATCTTTTACATTTGTCGATTCTAGTTCCTGACTTCCTTAAATCCATTTGCATCGTATTTCAGCGTCAGCTTGGCTTGATTTATTGTAAACCAACATTGAAGTCTGTGTCAGCCTCACTTTTGCTTAGCTCAAATACCTCGCAGCGTCGGCTTAAAAATTTGAGTAAATCTTTTACATTTGTCGATTCTAGTTCCTGACTTCCTTAAATCCATTTGCATCGTATTTCAGCGTCAGCTTGGCTTGATTTATTGTAAACCAACATTGAAGTCTGTGTCGGACTCACCTTTGCTAAGCTCAAATATACCACAGCGTCGGCTTACAAATTTGAGTAAAT